>JAJJLU010004042.1:0-19934 GCA_023807065.1 Isotricha intestinalis
GCTATTCTTCCTACTGGAAATTGAAGACCTGCACGTGATGATCTACTTTGAGCTTTTGCTCCTGTCTTACCTCTTCCACCTTTTCCTTTTCCTGGCATTTTTTTCTTTGTTTTTTAATTTATTTTTTCTTTTCCAGCTTTATATCCATTATTTATTTAATTATCCTATTTTCTTAAATTTGACCAATCATTTTTTAGATTTTTTTACAATGTGGATTTTTTTTTGGTTATTTTTTAAATAAAAATAAATTTAAATTCTTTAATAATGTGATTTTTTTGTTCGTTTAAAAATTATTTTTTTTAAATTTAAATAAATATTAAATTTTAGAAATATTTATTTAAAATTATTGTAATATTTTAATCCTAATATATCTATCAAACTTTTAAGAAGTCCAAAATTTCAATTTTCACAACTAAATTCCATAAAAAAAAATAATAAATAATAAATTTTATAATAAAAAAAATTAAAAAAAGCCAAATAAATTTTCTAGAAAAAAAATTTCGGAAAAAAATAGAAAAATACTGAGAATATAAAATAGAAAAAAGTAAAATTAATAAAAAACAAATAAAAATTTGAAAAATGATAGGAATAGACATTGGTTCGCTAACAACAGAAGTATCTTTAGGAACACAAAATCCTTCAAAATCTCATTTTGAATATGAGCTTCTTCTTTCAGATACATCTTCTCGTTCCACACCTTCAATTTTATCATATACAGAAATAAGAAGATTAATAGGAGATCAAGCTTCATTAGTAATGAGAAAGAATGTAAAAAGCACTTTCCAATATATTAATCGATTAATTGGTTTAATTATGAAATCTAATTTTGGACAAAAAGAACTTAATGAATTTTTCATTGTTGGTGGTGATCAAGATATTGAAAATAATAAATTTAATTTTAATGTCAATAATGAAAATTACTCTCTTTCAACTGAAGATATTATCACTGCTTTTATAAATAAAATTAAACAACAATATATTATTGATAAAAAAATAGAACCTCAAATTTATGTTTTTAGTGTTCCAGATTATTTCACTTGTTATCAGAAAAATTCACTTATGAATTCAATTCAATCATGTGGAATAAAAAATAATTTTCATTTAATAAATGATTCAACTGCAATAACATTATATTTTGGTTATAAAAAATACAGGGAATATTTTATAACAAATACTAATGTTCATAAAGTTAAATCTGCAGCAACTATAGATCCAACAATTACTAAGCATATTATATTTATTGATGCTGGTCATTCAAAAACTACTTTAGTTTTATCTAAATTAAACTTTAATTTATTTACTGTTTTAGATTCCGTTAGTTTACCCTTTTTAGGAGGAAGAAATTTTGATGAAGAAATATTTAAATTTTGTGCTGAGAAATTTAAAGAAAAAACAGGAGATGATATTTTAAACAATAAAAAATGCAAATTAAGATTATTAAATGTTATTACTAAAGCAAGAAAAGCTTTAACTGTTAATCAAGATGTTTCAATTTCTGTAGATTGTTTATTTAATGATAATGATTTTTCATATTTATTAACAAGGAAAGAATTTGAAACAATATGTGAGAAACAAATAAATGAATTTAAAGAAACTTTCCAAAAATTTTATGAAAAAAATTTAAAATTATATCAAGGAATAAATATATCAAATATAGAAATGGGAGGTGAATTAATGAGAACTCCATGTTTAGAAAATATAATTAAAGAAATTACTAAAATAGAAATGTCAAAAACTATATTAACTGATGAATGTATTGCTGTTGGATGTTCATTATATGGTTCTTTATTAAAAAATTGTTTTCCTATTGAAAATTTTCAAGGTATTTATCATTTAAATAATTATTCTATTCATTATTCCATTAATAACTCTCCTACCAAAGTTTTAATTTCTAATCAATATAAAATTCCTTATTTTCCTGTTATTACTCTTGATGAAAATTACTTTAATGATGATAATGTTAATTTATTTAATATTGATTTTTATCATAGTAAAAATGAAATTGAATTTTATTTACCCACTGAAAATTCATTATTAATTGAATACCAAATCGATAAAAAAAAAGTTTTAGAATTAAATGGTTCATTAAAAAATTTACTTTTAGATATAATGATTGATAATAATGGTTTTGTATTCATTAAAAATTTACAAAGTAAAAATGATGATGGAGAAACAATTAATATTCCTTTAACAATTTCAAATGGAGTTATTAAAGTTTCAAAAAGAGAAATATATCAAAATCCAAAAGAAAGAATAGAAAATATTAAAAATATGAATGAAAGAGAATTAAGATTAATTAAAATTGATGAAGATTTTAAAATATATGATGCAAAAAGAAATCAATTAGAAGGAAGATGTTATGAAATAAAAAATAAAATTTCAGGAAAAGAAATTGAAAATAAAGATTTTAATGGTAAAAGTTTAAGAGAAGTAATGAATGATATAGAAAATAATTTAGTTGATATTCAATCTAAAGTTACTGATTTAAATCCTATTGAAAAACAATTTGAAGAAATTTTTGAATTTATGACTCCCAGTGATATTATTAATGAAAAAAAAGAATTTTTAGAAAAAATTAAAAATTATAAAAATAATATTATTATTGAACAAGATAAAATTGCTAAAGGTGAAGAAGGAAAATATACTCAAAAACAAATTGAAGATGCTTTAAATATGTTAGAACATTTCCAAACTAAATTAGGTCTTGAAGATAATAAAAGTGGATTAACTCAGTTGACTAATGAATTTAATGAAGAACTCAAAAAATATTTTTAATTGTTCAATTATTTTTTAAAGTGCTTTTATTGTTATGTATACATTATTTATATATTTAAATTATTTTAATTAATTATTTATTTAGAAACATTTTTTTTAAATTATGCTTAAAAATTAAAAGAAATAAAATATTTTCAAAAAAAAATCTTATTTAATTTAATCAAGTAAAAAAAAATATATATAAAAATAATCTCATAAAAATTTAAAAAGAAATCAAAAAATTAAATAATTATTAACTAATTAAAAAACAATCTTAAAAAAAAAAAAATAAATAATTTAAAAAAAAACATAAAAAAAAAAAAAATCATAAAAAGCATTTATAAAATAAATGAGTTATTCCAAATACCGAAACGTATATGGTGAATTAAAGAAGGAGAAATTTTCAGATATGGACAAGACTCAATCATCAAGCGAGGGACATTTAATGGCAGTGAATGGAAATTTTTTAGCAATATCATGGAATTCAACAGGAGGAGGAGTTGCAATCTTTGATGCTAACACTCCTTGTAGATGTTCTGCAAACACTCCCCTAGTTCGAGGTCACAAATCATATGTAGTGGATGTGAAATTTTCTCCTTTTCGTTCCGATCTTCTTATTACTGCTTCTGATGATTCTACCGTTAAATTATGGGAAATTCCACAAGATGGTTTAAAAGAAGATTTAAATGTTGATTTACAACATTATAATGGTCATGCTAGAAAAGTTGCCTTTGTTAATTTTAATCCTGTTTGTTCTGATGTTATTGCTAGTGCTTCTTTCGATAATACTATTCAAGTTTGGAATATGTTAAAATCAGAATTAATTTGTAAATCTTCATTAAAAGAATATCCTACTTCAATGGAATGGAATTATAATGGATCTTTAATTGGATCTACTTCTAAAGATAAACATATTTATGTTGTTGATCCTAGAAATGGAGATGTCACTGTTAAAACAAAAGGACATGATAGTCCTAAAACTATGAAAATGACTTGGGTTAGTGAATATAATATTATTTCTACTGGATTTAGTAAATCTAATACTAGAGAAATGAAATTATGGGATATTAGAAAAGTTAAAAATGATTTAAGTTTAGAATCTCCTGTTCAAAGCTTTACTATTGATCATCAAAGTGGTATTCCTACTCCTTATTTTGATGAAGATCTTAAAATTTTATATATTTTTGGAAGAGGAGAAGGTAATATGCATTATTATGATTTAAATGATAATAAAATTAAACAATGTAATGATTTCTTATCTAGTGATCCAGTTGAAGCCATTGTTATGTTTGAGAAGAAAACAATGAATTATAATAAATGTGAAATAGCAAGATTTGCAAAATATACTAAAAATAATATTGTTCAATATTTATCATTTTATTATCCTAAAAGAAATCCTGAATTTGAAGAATCTTTATATCCTCCTACTTTTTGTGGTGAATCTGCTATGAATTTAGAAGAATGGATTAGCGGAAATAATAAGGATCCTGTTAAAAAAGATATTAGAGATATTGAAAATAAATGGGTCACTGAATCTCAAACTTTTACTAAAAAAGTTGAAGAACCTAAACCTATTTCTAATAATGTTAGTAATGCACAGTTAGAAAAAAAAATCAGTGAACTTACTTCTAAAGTCAATGAATTGGAAAATGAAAATAAAACTTTAAAAGCTGAATTGGAAAAACTTAAAAGTGAAATGGAATAAAATTCTAATTTTTTATTTATTTTGAGGATTTAGAATAAATTATTTATTCATATTTAAACAAAAATATTTGTTTTTTTCGAATTTTTTTTATATTTTCATAATTAGTAAATATTTCATAATAAAAAACATGGAAAAGATATAATATTATTGTTTAATTATCATCACTACTATCATTTTTTCCTTCATCAAATTTTCTTTTAGGAATAATAGACATAAAAGCTTCTTTCCAATCATGATTACTATTAAATTTATCTAAAATAGCGAAAGTATGATTTGTAGTTAAAATTTTAGAACTATGTAATTCTAAAAATTCTCCAATAGGAAATTTCCCGTGGTTAATTTTTAATTCTTTTGCTTTATTATAAGATAAACCTTTATATTTATTTCTATCAACAATACCACCAATAATATAAGTACAATCAGAATTTAATTCATTAATATTATTTTCAGAATCAGCAGATAAATAATAAATTTTTTTCTTTTGTTCTTCTATATTATTACATTCTTTATATAAAACTTCACTAATGAATTTATCAAAAGTTTCAAATTCTCCTTTTTTAAAAATTTGAATTCCTATCCAATTTTCATATGAATTTTTTTTGAGATTATTAAATAAAAAATCTCCTACATTATATAATATTAAATTAAATGGATTTTGACTATGTCTATTTATACTATATATTTCTGATATTTGTCTACACATACTTATATTTGATTTTTCATTCATTAAATTTTCGAAATCACAATCAATTATTATTTTAATTCCATTTTTACATTTATTCTTAAATTCTTCTATTCTTTCTTTTCTTGGTTTATGTATTATTTTCTTTTCTTTTTCTTCTAATATTAATTCTGGGTTTTCTTTTAATTTTTTTTCTTTCTCTTCTCTTTCTTTTTTCTTTCTTTCTTTTTTTCTTTCTTTTCTACTTTTTCTAATTTCTTTTTTCTTCTTCAGCCATTCTTCTCTATCTTTCATTCTTTTCATTTGTTTTTTACTTATTGGTTGAACTAAATCTTCAATTTTATTATTATTACTATTTAAATTAGTATTATTATTATCATCTTTTTTTTCCATTCAAAAAGTAATATAATTCATAAAAAGTATATTAAATATTTTTTAAAATAATAAAATAAAGCAATAAATGGATAATTATGAAAAATAATCAATTATTATGTTAAATACCTAAATTATTTTAGGGAAATAACATATAATAAGTAAATTATATGAAAATTCATTTGAATAAGAAACAAAATAGATAATAATAAAATAAGAATGTTTTTAAAATAAAAAAAATGAAAATTCATAATTAAAAAAAGAATGAGAATGAGAATCATTAAAATAATATAAGGAAGTGAAGTAAAAAAATTAAATAATATATATAAAAAAATTAGAAGGAATTGCTTTATTTGACGAATATAAACCAGATAATGTATTAATTCAATATCTTTTTTTTAAAGAATATAATTAACTAGAATTTTAAGATATGTAAGAATCTATGTTTTTTAGGATATTAACCAATTAGAATAGATAATTTACAAAGATTGGGTTATATTATATTATATTTATTAAGAGGTGAGTTGGCTTGGTAAAATTTAATAAAAATATAATTATTGTAAAATATATTTTCTATGTTAAAATTAAATGTCTTCTTATTAATTTCAAAATATATATTATTATTAAAAAATTTTAAACTCAAAATTATAATCTAAATAAAATTAATCTGTGTGAAAGAGATAATTTTTTTTTCTTTTATTTTCTCAATAGAAAATAATTTAATAATTGAATAAGATAAAATAATGTCACATATTTCTAATGTTTTTAATTTCCAAAAAGAAAAAACATCAGAAATAGAATCTCCAAAGTTAGTATCAAAATTAAAACCATTTAAAAAACAAACAAAGAAAAATGTTAAAATTAATAATAATGAAAAATCAAATATAAAACATCATGAAAATCCTCCAAAAGAATCATTAAATAAAGTAGCATTAGGCTTACAAAATTTTTTATCAAAAGCTCTTGTTGATAATTCAAATGATACAAAATATTTTAATGTAAATGAGGAAATAGAAGAAATAGAAAAAAATAAAAAAAAACAAAAAAAACCAAAAAAAGAAAATGAATATTATCATAGTAAAAATCATGAATTTAAAAAACTTTTAACATTAACTTATGATGAAAAAAATAATAATATTCCAACAAATCAAATTGGTCTTGGTTTATTTAAAAAAGCTCATTCAAATAAAAAGACGAATTTTAAATTTAAATCAGTTAAAACAATGACTGAAAAAAAAAATAAATTTATTGAAAATAATATTCAAAGAAATTCAGATTCTTTAAATTCAATTAATCATTTTTTATCTTCAACTGAAAAATTTAATACTCAAAAAAATTATGATTCTTTAAATCCAATTAATGAACAATATATTGGTCAATTAAGAAAAAATAGTTTTGATAGACCTAAAACAAAACCAAATAAAATTCCACAATCTTTACAAGATAATATTAATTTATTAAGAAATAGTTTCCTAACAAAAGTTGAAAAAGACTTTAAAAGAGAATCATTGAAAAAAAGTAATTTTCAAAATAATAATAATATAGAGCATATTAATTTAAATAAAAATAATGATAAAAAACAAAATTTTGTAAGAAGAAACAACAGACAAAAATCTCAAATAATAAATAAATGGTTAATTTATTCTAAATTAATATCTTCAGTTGAAAAAGATAATAATGAAGATAATAATTATAGAAAAATAAAAGAAAAAGGAAAAAGTTATTCAAATCTTCGTAAGAAAAAAAAATATAAAACTATAAATCCAATTAAACCAAATGATATGCAAAAAATATTAAAAAAAAACCATAGAAATACAGTTACAATAATTCCATTTAATCAAAATAATAATAATAATAAAAATAGTTCTTCTTCATTAGTTGATATAAGTAAACATTTTAATAAAAAAAAATTTAATCAATTTAATAAATATTGTGATAAAATAAAAGATAAATTATCAATTCATCCAAAAAAAAGTAAAACAAATTTATTAGAAGAAGAAAAAAGAGATAGTTTATTAAATGTTAAAACATTAACAGATAATGTTTTAAATCCAAAATATAAAACAATGCAAGGGGAAACAGATATTAGTAATTTATCAATAATTGAAAAAAAAAGTTATTTAGATGAAAATGAAGATAATTCTGAACAATCAGAAATAGGAAAAACTAAATTTAAAATTGAAAAATTAAGAGAAATTAGATATAGACATTTAGTTAGAATAAATAAATTAGTATATGATTCTTTAAGTGATGAAGAATCAGATGAAGTTTATGAAATTACTGGTTATATAAATCCTAATTCTGATTTTAAATTATATTTTGATATGGCTATTTTCATTTTTGCTTTTTATTATTTTTTTATTTTCCCTATTATATTATCATTTTATCCTAATAAATCTAATACTTTTAAATCTTGGTTTATTATGATTAATTTAATTGTTGATATTTTCTATATTATTGATTTAATTTTAGGTTTTTTTACTGCTTATTATGATATTGAAGAAAAATTTATTAGGAAATTATCTTATATTTCTGTCAATTATTTATCAGGTTGGTTTATAATTGATTTATTATCTGCTATCCCCTTTACTACCGTTTTTTCTTTTACTATTAGGAAAAATGAATATATAGGAACTTATTCTGGTCAATTTCAAATTATTGAATTAATGGAATCATTTCGATTAGTTAAAATATATAAAGCATGTTTATATAATGAATGTTCTCATATGTTAAAAAAAAAAATAAAAATATATGAAAAATTAAAGAAAACTATTGAAATGTCAATTTTTATTACAATAGTAATTTTACATATTCATTTTTTATCTTGTGTAAATATTTTTTTATCTAATTTAGAATATCCAAATTGGATAACAGTTCAAAAATTAGAAAATTCAAGTAAAAAAGATATATATATAACTTCATTTTACTATGTTTTTGCTACAATAACAACAGTAGGTTATGGTGATATTGTAAGTATAAATTCATATGAAAGATTTTATAATTTAATTTTATTGGTTGTTGGAATAGGTATTTATTCATATTGTGTTTCTTCTTTAAGTAATTATGTACAACAAGTAGATAAAAAAACTTTAGATTATCAAGAAAAGTCAGATACTTTAGAACAAATAAGATTAAATCATGAAAAAATGCCTAATGAATTATATGAAAAAATAGCACGATTCTTAAAATATCAATTAGAAAATGAGTCAATTGATCAACATGAAATAATTGATAATTTACCAATAGGTTTAAGAACAACATTAATAATGCAAATGTATCGTCCAATAATAAAAAACTTTATATTTTTTAAAACATTTAATTCTTCAGATTTTATAATTAAAGTAATAATGGCATTTAGTCCATTACTTTCATTAAAAAACGAGAAATTAGTAAATGAAGGTGACTACATTGAAGAAATAATTTTTGTAAAAAGAGGAGTTTTAGCATTAGAATTACCTTTACCAATATATGTAAATGATAAAGAAGTAGAAAGATATATGACAAGAAGAACAAAAGGTCAATTTACTACTTTTGAATTTAATAAAAATTTTACTAAAGCAAAATTTAATGATAAACCAACTGTTATTAATTTTAACGATAAACCTATTACAACAATGACTTTTATAAAAGGAAAAGGATTAACTGTGATTAATGACAATAAAGATATTAAAAATACTGATATTATTAAAACTCCTGTTCAACAATATGTTAAAATTATTGAAATTAGGAAAAATGAACATTTTGGAGATATTTTAATGTTTTTAAATAAAAGAAGTCCTTTAAGTATGAAAGTTAAAACTAAATATGCTGAATTATTTTTATTAAATAAAACTGATGCTGTTGAAATTTCTATGTCTTTTCCCAAAATTTGGAATCAAATTATTAAAAAATCTCTTTTTAATATGGAGCAAATTGAAAGATTAATTAATAAAACATTAAAATTTTTTTATAAACAAAATAATACCGGAAAAAGAAATTCATTATTTATGAAAAGTTTAGAAAAAAAAGATAATTATATTAATTTAGATTATTCCAATATAAATTCTAAAGATTATGAATTACAAAGTATACCTTCATCTTTTTCAAATGAAGAAGAAAGTGAATCAAATACTGAAAATTTAATTACTTCAAATGAAGAGCTTTCTTCAAATTATGATAATAATGAAAGTTCTGAATCTTCTTCCTCTTCAAATAAATCTGATTCTAATAATAGCAATAAATCTAATGTTTTGAATGGAAAAAAGGTTAAAATTTTAAATATTAAAAATAATGAAACTATTAAAGAAGAATTAAATGAAGATGAAAATGAAAAAGCAAATTTAAAAACCGTAAAATTTAATGAAAAAGAAATTGAAAAAAATAGTGGAGAAGAAAAATCAAATAAAAATGAAAAAAATGATAATAATAGTAATTCTCATATTATATTTTCTTCTTCTTCACACACAAAACAAATTTATTCGGGAACAGATTCAAAAACTTTAAAAGAAAATGAAGAAATGAATCTCTTAGATTTTAATTCTTTATCTTCATTAAATAATACTTTATTATATCCTTATTCAAAAAATGAAATAAATAAAGAAGAATTTCCCTTTGAAATAAATACATTTCATATAGAAAATAATAATAATTTAATTCCTGATATTGTTCCTAAAATAAATAATTTTAATATTAATATTTACGGTAAACCAACAAAAAAATTAGAATCTTCAAAAATAACGAAATATACTTCTTATACAACATCTTCATTTTATATTGAAATAGATTCTTCTAGTAAAAAAAGTAGTGAAATGAGTAAAAATATAAATTTTATTATAGTCAAAAATGAATCATTTAGTTTAAATATTCATATAAATTCTAATTTTAAAAAATGTAAATCTGAAAAAAAATTTAGTTTAGAATTTAGAAAAAATGAAAGAGAATTGTCTTCAGGAGAAGAAAAAATTATTAAAAAAATGAAGTCTGATGTTAGAAAAGAAAAAAAAGTAAATTCTTCTTTAAAAGAACCAAAAAGATTAAGTAAATTAATTATGGAAGCTGATACTACAAACAATGATAAAATTACTTCTATTCTTTATAGTTCTAACAATTCAAACAATAATAATTCAAAAAATAATTCTACTTTAAATTTAATAGAAAAAAATATTGAAAGTAATTCTCTTGCTTTAAATAATCCTAAAATGTTTTATCAAAATTATTTTAATAATGTTGTTAATAAAGAAAAAAAAATTATTCCAAGAAAAAGTGTGGTTATTAGATTAAGAGATATTGAAAAAATTATAAAAACAAATCAACCAAATAACAAGAAAAATAAAATTAATAAAACTTCAAGTTTTAAAAAAGATGGAACATAATCAAACTTTAACACAAAATTGTATTGTTTAAATTAAGTGTTATAAATAAATATATTTATATTTTACTCTTATTTTAAATAATCATTTTTATTATTTGGTTTTTTAAATTAAATTTAATTTTATAAGTTTATTAAATTTTAATGTTGATGCATCTTTTCTTATTAAATTTAAAAAATCATCTTTTTTTCTTATTTTATTAGCATTTATTATATAATTTCCTATTTCACTTTTATTTTTTATATGTTCTTGATTTTTTATATTTATCATATGAATTTTTAAATTATTTTTTTTATAATTTTCTTTTAATTTTCTATAAAATAATGATAATTCTTTTGATAAAGATATATCAGAATTGTTTCTCTCTAATTTTAATTTTTTAATTGGTTTAATTAATATTGTTTCATTAATTTTTTTAATATAACTTTTATGTTGTTCCTTTAAAGATTGATTTAATTTTATTGAAGGAAGTTTCTTTATTATTCCTTTATATATTTTAATTGGTTTATTATAAATTTTATTTGTAATTAAATTATTAATTTCACTCTTTGATGAATCTTGTTCTGATAATATACTTTGAATTAATGAATCTGAATGATTTAAACTTTTTCTATTTGATATTATATTTAATAATGGAAAGGAACCATTAAATAATTTATTTCTTCCTATTGTCTTTAATTTTTTATTTGTTTCATAAAATTCTTTTACATTATTAATTTTTTTAATTATTGCATAATTATCAAAGGGATCATAACTTTTTCTTCTTTGTTTTAATATTTTTCTAATTCTAATAATCTTCTCACTTTTATTATAGGTAGTATAACTTTTCATTTTACATTTCATTTAATTGAAAAAATCCCAAAAAAATAATAAAAATAATAATACCCCAAAAAAAAAGAGAAAAAACAAATAACAACAATAAAAAACCCCTTTAAAAAGCCAAATAAAATTTATTTAAAAAAAATAAAAAAAGGAAAACTAAAAAAATTTTAATCAAGATAAATTTCAGGATTAAAATTTTCAACTTTACTACAACATTTCCATTAGAAAAATGCCAAACGCCTTCTCCTTTAGGATAATTATTTTCAAAGAGTTCTTCGAAATAAGTTCCATAAGCAAAAATCAATTTTCCATTAATAATTTGTACATAAGACCAATCACCAACAATTTTCATTTTAGTATCGAAAAAAATGAAAGTTCAGTTCTATGTTTTAATCCATTTTTCCAAGAACCAGAATATAAATCTTTAATTGTTAAATATTTATAAACACCCTCACCGTATCTTTTTCCATTTTCAAAATGACTTTAATATTCACCATCACATCCAAAAGTCATTTTTCCAATTCCACTCTTTAAATTGTCTTTCTATTGTCCTTCATATTTGTTCCTGCTTTTGAATATGTATATGTTCCTTCTCCATCTTTGAAATCTCAATGGAATGTATCTCCATTTGGATATTGTTCTTGAGCTTTCCCTGTGTAGTCTTTTGATGATTTATCTTGATATGACTTCCCATCATCTCCATATTTTGTTATTACATATTCTTTTGTTACTGGTTGCTCTTCTTCTTACATTTTTTAGGTTATAGTTTTTTTATTTTTTAATTTTTTTTTTAAAGATTTTTTAAAGTTTTAATATTTTTAATTTTTTTCATGGTTTTTAAACAATTTTATATTATAATTTTTATCAAAAGACAGTTAGGGGTTATTAAATATCTTTCGTGAGAATATGTTAAAATAAAGCAAAGATATAATGAAATTGGAGAATATAATTCTTCATTTAATGATTCATCTTCTCATGGATTTATGAATGATAAAGGGAAAGTTAATTTAATTTCAAAATATGATTTACAAGAATTATCAAATTGGGATTTACCTCCAAAATATATTGAATTATATGAATATTGTAAAGATTTATTTAAAGAATTAGAAATTGAATGTAATAGTAATTTTATTTATATAATTTTCAAATTAAGATAATAAATTACAAGAAGAGCAACAAAAAAGAGTTGTTCCAAATTTTGACGAAAATGAAAATAAAATAAGAGATAATAATATTCAAATTTTAATTATGAATATGACAAATAAATTAAAAGAATATGAAGAAACAATAAAAAAAATATATGAAATAACAGATAATTATTCAGATGAACAAATAAAAATAAATATCAAAAAATTTTATTACAAAAATTAAGGAATTTTTCAAATGAATTAAGACAGAATGAAAAAATATACATGAAAAAATATGAAGAATAAATAAAATTCAAGTGATTTAATAAATTCTGAAATAGAAAATTAAAATGATTTTCAAATTCAAATTACAACAACAAAAACAAATTCAAATAAATCAATGTACAAAGAAAAAAAGATTTAGATAAAATATTAAAATCAATATATGATTTATCAGAATTATATAAATATGCTCAAAATTTATTTGTTGAACAAGGAACAATTTTAGATAGAATAGATAATAATATTGATAATTCAAAAGAACATGTTAAAAAAGTTGGTGTTCTCGCTCATTCCAAGATAATGAGAAACTTTTTATGTTGTTGGAGATTCAGATGCGGATGATTCATTATTTTTGAAACCAGAATTTGTTTCTGATCTTAAACCTTATCACATAGATAAATCAGCAGAAATAGTTTGGGAAAAAAATGGTTGTTCAACAGAACAGGAGTGGAATTATGATTATCATATTCCAAGGTGTTCTCTTTGCGGCTATGAAGTTAGTAGCTTTTTAGAATTTACAAAATTTAGATCATTGGAAAATGCTAAATTATATTCAGAAATTGAGTCTAAAACAAAAGAAAATGCAATATTAAATTCAGAAATTGAGACTAAAAGAAAAGAAAATGAAGAATTAACTAAAAAGATTAAAGATTTAGAAGATAAACTAAAGCAATCTTCACCCATTCCTTTGACAAAAGAAAATAAAGCAAAAGATAAAGAAACAACCTCTTCAAACTCCTCAGAAAAAAGTATAAGTATTAAATTTAGTTCATCAGACCAAAAAATAAATAATTATGAAATTAAATGTAAGGAATGTGATATATTTATTGACATTGAAAAAAAAATTTATGAAAATTTTCCTGAATATAAAGATGAAGAACCTAGCTTTAAAATTAGGGGAAAAATGTGAAAAGATTTAAAACTATAAAGGAAAACAAAATTGAAAATAATGATGTTGTCAGTATTATTATAGAATAAATAAAGGAAAAATATACTATGAAAATATAAAATAAAAATAAATTATAAAAATTAACTATTTTATTGAAAAAGAAATAAAAAATAAAAATTTTTTAAATAATTTCTATTTACAACAAATAGAAGATAAAAAAAAACAACAATTAAATGAACAAATAAAAACAGAACCAAATGAAAATTATTCTCATATGCAACCAAGTACAAATTTTATAAATAAATTTGTTAAAGAACATAATTTATATTTTAATCAATTAAATGAAGTTGAAAAAAGTTTTTTGCCATTGTCAAGTTTAATAAAAGAAATTAAAGGAAAAACTCGATTTGGAGCAAATAAAATTCATAATTCAATGTCAATTATTCAACCTAATGAAAAAAGTTCAATGTTGATACCAGAAAATGAAAGATTAAATATTAAAGATAATTTAGTTGAAAATGAAAGATATTTTAAATATGAAAGAGAAAAAGCAAATATTAATAAAAGAAAATATTTTAATAATTTAATTAATGAAAAAATTCAATTTAATAGAGATCTTAAACAATTAAAAGATTCTAATAAACAATTTATAAGAACGAAAAATATGCATGAATATGAAGTTCAAAATAGATTGAATAATTTTATTATTGAAGATTAAATAAAATAATAATAATAATAATAAAATAATAATAATAATAATTAAAATATAAAAAAAATATATTATTATATATTATTATATTTATATTTATATAATGTTAATAAATTTTTTTATTTATATTTTATAAAAATAATTTTATTATCATTATTTTTATTCTAATTTTTTTTTTTATTCTTATTCTAAATCAATATTATTATTATTGTGATTATTATTATTATTATTATTACTATTACTAATATCCGGCATAAAATACAATCTTAAATCTTGTTCAACTTCAGACGCATCATTATAAACAAAATATTTATTTCTAAATTTGGTAAAATCCATTTCATTATATTTATCATAAAATTGTTGATATATTTTACAAATATATTCAATATTTTTTTCAATAATTTTTTGTTCAATTTTTCTATCAATAATTTGAATATGTTGTTGAAATTTTTGATTTAATTTAATTAGAAAATTTTTTTTATTAATTCTTTACTTGTTGTTTTTAATATTTTATTATCATTTTCATAAATAATAATTTCTTTATCATCAAAAGAAATTTCATCAATTTTATTCCAACTTTGTTTTTAAATATAATTTAATGTAATTTTCAATTCATTTATAAAGAGCTTCAATAAATTTTTTTGAAAAAAAATTTTCGAGAAGTATATTTTCAATTTTATTAATAATAAAAAAAATATTATTAATTAATAAAATAAATTTTAATGTTGGATTTTTTTTTAATAATAAATCGCTTTTATTTTCAATTTTATCTATTAATAATTTAATAAAATTATTTGGAGTAAATTCGTCTTTATTTTTTCTTGTTAAAAATTTATATGAAGTTGGATATAAAATTAAATTAGAAGTGAATTTTTTTCTTTTTAAATCTATTTTTTCTCTTGGATATTTTCTTGAAATATAAATAATATATAATTCAATTAAAAGAAGATTTGGATTGAGATTATAATTTAAATTTTCCATTGTTGTTATAAATTCTCTTTTGTTATTTATAATAGCATGAACAAATAATTCATAATCTAAATCATTATTTTCGAGATAATATTTATTATCTTCATTTGATAAAATATTTTTAAATTTTTCCAAACTTCGAGTTACAATACATTGACAACATATTTTATATTCCTGTTCTAATGATTCTTTATCTTTTGAAATAAAAAAAGAAGAAAATGAAGAAATAAAAAAAGATGAAAATGATAATATAAAATTAAGTAAACAATCATCAGAAGAACTTAAAAATGTATTTAAAAAATTTGAAAAAGACACATATAAAACAAGAGAATCAAATCAAAATTTAAAAAGAATAAAAACAGATTTAAAAACACAAAAAGAACAAGATGAAAATAGGAAAAAATTAGAAGGTGATGATGAATTAAATATGAAAAAAAAGAAAATGAAAGATATAATGATTTAGATAAAAAAGAAGAAAATAATAATATTAATAATAATAATAAAATATTATTTGAAAAAATTGATTTTAGTAAAGCAAAAAAATTACCAAGAAAGAAAAAATAAAAGAATTCCTTCTGATATAAAAGTTAAAAAAGAAACAAATAAAATTCCAATCTCAAAAAGAATTAAAAAATAGAAAAAAATAATATTAAAATATAAAATAACTTTAATTAAAAAATTCTTATTAAAATTAAAATATCAAACAAGAATAAAAAAGGTTTTATTTTTTTATCAATAATATTATTTTTATATGTTTATTATACTATTTGGATTTATATTAAGGTATATTATAATTATTAATATTAAAAAAATTAGCATTTTTTTCCTGAAAATAATCTTTTTTCAAAATTATTTTTAGATAAATATTGGGCTGTTGCTTAACCTTGTTTTTGTGCTACTTTTATGTATACTTTAGTTTTTATTTTTATTGGTAATATTTTTACTTTTTCTTATAAAAAAATTCCAATTTATGAAAATGAAAATTCTGAAACAAAAAACTAAAATAAAAAAAATATTTTTTTTAAGATAAGATAAACTAATTGAATATTTTAAATAAATTTATATAATATAAAAATATTATTATTTCAATTTTTATTTTAATTATGATCTTTAAATATATAATATTTAAAAAGTTTATAAGGTGGAAGAAAAAAAAAAATGAAAATATTTTAATTATTGATAAAGAAGGATTAATAATGGAACAGGAAAATTTTTTTCCAGATAATATTTCAGGAAGTTTATATGATATTATGTCTAAAGCAAAAGAAATTTTTGGTTATGAAGAAGATATGATTTCAATTTCTATTAATTTTGAAAATAATGATATTCCAATTTTATCAAGAAAAGATATTGATAAAATATTATGTGCATGAAATTAATTTTTATAATGATTATGATCCTGCTCATCCAACACCAATTAATTTAAAAATAGCAAATAAAAAATATATATCTAGATGGAGTACTTTAATGAATATGTTTTCTCCCAAAAATTTTGGTGGAGGAAGATTTTATGATTCTTTACCTAAAGATAAAGATGAAGAACATGAAGAAAGAAGAATGAAAGTTATTAATGAACAAAATCATATTAAAAAATTATTTGAAGATAAAAAATAGAACATAATGAGCGAGTTGAAGAAGTTTATGAATAACCTCAAAAATATTCTCTTTTTAGGAAATTTACAGCTCATGGAGGTTTAAAAATTAATAAAAATGTTGTTAGCAGAACTAAAGCTTTTGAATAATTTTTATTTGTTTTATATATTTTATGTCTTTTAAAAATTTTTAAAAACAAATTTTATTATTATTAAAGTTTTTAAATTATAATATTTATAAAATATAAAAATTAAAATTCCAATAAATTATAATACACTATTACTTCTTTCTTTTTTTTAAGATAAAGAAAGTTGCTCTATATATAATTTCATTTTCCTATTATAAGTTTTAAAATTCGAGATTATTTTCTTTAATCTTTCTTTTTTTTTATTTTGTCTTTCAATATCTTTTTTAATGATAATTGATTATCAATTGAATCACTCTCATCAGATAAATTTTCAAATTTTTCAGTAATAATTCTAACTTTATTAAATTCAATTTGTTTTAAATTTAATTTAGGAATTCCAGCATCAGGTTCATTATGATCATTTGTAAATAATCTTTCTTTTTTTATATAATAAGGAAAATAAATTTAATTAACATTTGTTATTATATCATTTGATTGAGATAGATTTAAATTTTGCATATTAAAATTAAGATTATAATTTATAGAAGTTTCATCTTGAAAAAATTTAAAATATCAGAATGTTCTTTTTTAAAATCATCAACTAATAAAGAAAAATTTAAATAATTTTCTTCTTCATTATTTTTGAAATAGTTTAATGATATAATTTCTGTGTAATCTTTTTGATTGAATACATTCTTTTTGTAATTATTGATATTCTTTTTCTCTTTGAATATTATTTAATAAATACAAAATTCAATTGTAGCATCAATAGCTTCTGAAATATTTTCATTACTATTATTAACTCCAAAATTATAAAATGCAAATTATTGAATTATTTCTTGAAAATATTTACCAATAATATTTTTTCTTTCTTTTTCATCTTGTGGAATAGTTGCTAATGAGGTTAATTTTCCTTGATAAATATCTATTCCAATTGTTAATAAATCCATCCATAAACTTTTTTTTTGTAATGAATTTAAACAAACATCCCATTTTAATAAACAATTTGAATATAAATGTAAATCTGTAAAATAATATAAATAATCTTTATCATCTATTATAGAATTTTGATATGATTTAAAAGCATTTTGACCTTCTGATAAATATTGACATATTATTATTCTCAAAATTTAATATAAACATTAATTTCAAAAAAATAATTATTTATTTAAACCAATATTTTTCATTGATTTTATTATTTAATTATTTTCATTATATTTTCTTAATCTTATTGCATCAAGCCAAGTGTCTTTTGATTTTTTATTATAATTTTCTGTTATTTTTTCCCAAAACATACATCCTAATTTAAATATTGCTCCAGAAATTAATTCAAATTTTTTTGTAGATATCAGATATATTTGGATTAAATTTTGATTTGAATTCTATAGAATTTTTTCTAATTTAAGTGATAAATTTTTATATTCTTCTTCAACACTTTTTAATTTCGAACTCACTATTTTTTCATTTGTTTAAAGTAAGGCAATTAATTTATTGTTTCTTTGTGACCTCACATTTAAATTTTCCAATTCTTTTTTTAAATTCTCTTCATTTTTAATGTTCTGTTTTAATTCTTCATCTAATTCTTTTTGGAAATATCTTTTTCCATTGAAATTATAATTTCAATATCTAATTTATCTCTTAATTCTTTTTCTCTGTTATAAAAATCATTTAGAGATTATTTCAATTCTTTTTTAACAGGAATATTTTTAGATTTTATTGAATTAGCTTTATCAGGTGAATTTCCTTTATTACTCTCATTATTATTATTGCTTGGTTTAATTATTATATTTTTTGGAACAATTGGTTTTTTATTTTCTGATTGGGAATTTCCTTTAATATTTGTATAATCATATAAAATTCTAGCAATTAAATTTTTATTTTTTTCTATTTTCGAATTATCATTATTTACTAATGTTAAATTTTTTGGAGATGATATTTTTACTCCATCTATTAATATTAAATTTCCACATTATATTTTATTTATTAGTATTCTATATCTTGTTTGATTTATCCATATTTCTTTTATTTTTGGAATTATTATTTTGATCTTCTTTATCATTAAAAAATAATAAACTCCTAAAATTTTTATGCTTTGTCTTTTGATAATTCTCCACTTAAAAATTCTACCAAATAAATAAAATGATAAATGTGTATTTTTATGATATAATTTATATACACTTATATATAATGGTCCTTCTTTTTCACATTGTATTAATTGTTTATAAATTTCAGTATTTTTATCTCCTGTGTATAAATTATTTATTTTTATTTTTGAATCTTCTTGACAATCTACTACTTTATATACATATATATCTACTAATGATGAATATAATCCATATACTTTTTTTAATATTTTTGTTAAAAATTGTTTTGGATCCATTTTATAATCTTTATCTTTTAAATCTTTTATTTTTAAATTTGCAAAAAAATTTATTAAAGTTTCTTTTTATTCTGAAATTATATATCCTATAATTTTATATAATGGTTCTCAAATAAATTTAACAAATCTTCTTTTTTTTGATTTATTTTCCTTTTATTGAATTAGAATTGTTTTT
>JAJJLU010004043.1:0-19921 GCA_023807065.1 Isotricha intestinalis
AGAAAAAAATAAAAATAATGATAATATAGAAAATGAATTAAAAGAAAGTGAAATGTTAAGAGATTCTTTTGGAGAAAAAGTTTTAAGAGATTTAAGAAATTTAAGAGCTGAAGAAAATGAGAAACAAAGTGAAAAAAAAAATAAAAAAAAAATAAATAAAAATTATATTTTTATTTTATATAAAATTGGAAAAAATAAAAAACAATTATAATGAACTCACCTTTAATAATATCTCCAGAATTAATAAATAAACTTAAAAATACAGAAGAATATAAAAGAAATTCAGCAATGTCAAATAGTATAAATTATTTAATAGGAAAAATAGAAGAATTAACAGAAAAAAATTCTAAATTAATTAAAAAAAAATGATGAAATGAGTTTAAATTTAAAAAAAATTAATGAAAAATTATTTCAATTTAAAACAGATAATAATTTATTAAAAGATGAATCAAAATTATTTAAAACTAAATTAAATATTACTGAAAAATTAAATAATAGTTTAGAAGAAACAATAAAAGAATTAAATTTAAAAATAGAAAATCAAGAAAAGAATTTTAATAAAAAATGTGAAAACTTTAATAATATATTAAATGAATATAAAAATATTTTTGAAGAATTAAAATCAGAAAAAGAAACTTTAGAAGATAAATTAAAACAAGCTTTTAATGATATAAATAATTATAAAGAATTAATTCAAAATTATCAATTTGAAATAAATAAATTAAAATCAAATAAAATTTCTTTAGATATATTAAATAAAAAAATCAAAAGTTATGAAATATTAATGTATAAACTTGATTTAGAAAATCAAAGTTTTAAAAAAGATATTTTAAATTATAGAAATCAAATTGCATATATTACAAATTCTCAAACAAATGAAGAAAATTTCCCAATTCAAAAAATTAATTTAAACCAAGAATTAGATAACATTGAAAAAAATTGTGAATCAATAAAAATTTCTTCTTCAGAAAATATAAATTCAGAAAGTGAAAATTCCAACTGAAAAAAAATTCAAAAAAATATCAAAAAAATTTTTATTTAAATAATGATAATAATATGTTAATAAATAAATATAATTAATAAAATAAAATAACTTATAAATAAAAAAAAAACATAAAAAAAAATGAGACCATCCTCAAGTATAAGAAAAGGAAAACCATCAAATATAGAGATAGAAAAAACTCGTCCAAAAAGTGCAATAATAAGATATCCAGTAATAACAGAGCCAAAAAATGTAAAGAATTCAAATGAAAAATCAAATAATAATATATCAAAAAAATTAGAAAATAATAAAAATCCAAAAATTTTTCCTCAAAAAGTAGAAAAAGAACAATTATATGAAGATACAGTTCTTTTAAAAATAGAAATAAACACTTTAAGAAAAAAATTAGATGAAGCAAAAACTTTAATTTATCAAAAAAATAATGAAATAAAACAAAAAAAAAAAATAATTGAAGATTGTATAAGAGATAATGATATTGATTCTGTTCATAAAGAAAATTTAGAAAAAGGAAAAGAAAGTACTTTTATTACTTTATATAAAAATCAATATTATGAATTTAAAAAACTATTTAAAAAAAAATCAGAAGAAAATGATATTTTAAAAGCTCATATTAAAATTACTAAAATTAAAGAATTAGAAAATAATTATTGTAAATTAGAAAAAGAATTAGAAAATTTAAAAAATTTATTTCTTTTTTCTCAAGAAAAAATTCAAAATGATAATTTTGAAATTGATAATTTACAAGATTTTAAAAATAAATTTCAGGAACAACATATTTTATTAAATTCAATTAAAAATAATTGTGAACAATTAAATAAAGATAATAAAAATTTAAAAGATAAAATAAATAAATTAAATGATAAAATACAAAAAAATCAAAAAGAAAAAAAAAAATTAAAAACAATAAATATGAAATTAAAATTTAATAATGATAAATTTCTGAATGAAAAAAAACAAAGAGAATATATATTAATGAATGAAAAAAATAATGAAAAAAAAATAATTGAATTAAAAGAAAAATTAGATAAATATAAAGATTTATATAAAAGTAAATCAAATGAAATAGAAAGATTAAATCCAAAAGAAAAAGAAAAAACAAAAGATAATATTTTAAATAAAGATATTATTATTGATAATAAAAAACCTATTTTTAATAATAGTGAAGAAAAAAAAAGAATTAATTAAAAAATTATTAGATGATGCTTTAATAAAAGTTAAAATATATGAAAATTATATAAATCAAAATAAAAATTATAATTTAAGTAAAATTTTAAGTGAAAATGGATATAATAATGGTTTAATGACAAGTAATTCACCTCCTTTAAATTTATTTAATTCTAAAATTCCAAATCAAACAAAAAGTGATTCCAAATTATCTGAAAATAATAATATTAGAAAAAGTAAAATGAATAATGAAAATAATAGAAAAAGTGAAATAAATAATGAAAATAATAGAAAAAGTGAAATAATTAATGAAAATAATAGAAAAAATGAAATAAATAATGAAAATAATAGAAAAAATGAAATAAACAACGAAAACAATAGAAAAAATGAAATAAATAATGAAAATAATAATATTAGAGAAAGCGAAATAAATAATGAAAATAATAATATTAGAGAAAGTGAATTGTCTGAAGATAATAATGTTAGAAAAAGTAAATTAAGTGATGAAAATAAAATGGAATTTACAAAAAAATCTGATATTTATAAAGAAACATATTTGAAAAAAGAAATACAAGAAGAAAATATTTTAAATATTAATAATAATAAAATAGAAGAAGCAAAACCAATAAATTATAATAATGAAATAGAATTATCACTTCCATATATTATAGTAAAAAATTTAGAAAGTAAACATATAAAAGCAAATTATTTGAATGATGAAGTTAATAAAATAACACAAGTATTTCAAAATGCAAATGCTGAAGAAATTTCAAGAGATGATTTCATTGAACCTTTCAGAAAATTATTAATTGAAAGTATGAAAATAAAAAATGAAAATGATATTTTAATTATTAATACTTATTTAGATAATTTATTAACTAAATATAATAATGATACTGATGATTTTATGTCTGATATTAATAATATTTTTTCAAATGTTAATGATTATTCTTTAATTAATGAAGAAGAATTTAATTCTAAATTAAAAATTCAAATAAATAATTATCCTAATTTAATTGATAAATGTAAAGAAGTTGATTCTAATAAAAATTACATTATTTCTTATTTTGATTATAAAAAAATTTATTCTGATTTAAAATTAGATTTTGATGATAATTTAAATGACTATTTAATTTATAAAATGAAATTAAATACTCCTGAAAATTCTTCTTTCTTTGATTTAAATTATCAATTTATTGAAGATTTAGTTAAAAATAAAGGTAATTATATTTCTAAAATTCCTGAAGAAGAACATGTTGAAAAAGAAAGTTCAGATATTGATATTGATGCTATTTTAAAATCTTCAATCGAACAAAACAGCGAAGAAAAAAAAGAACATTTTAATGATGGTAATTATGAAGAAGTAAAAAATAATGATAATGAAGAAGCTGAAAAGGATAGTAAAGAAGAGGAAAATAACCAGGATGATTTTCCTCAAACTGAAAATGATAATAACGAAGAGGAAAATAACCAAAATGATTATTCTGAAATAAATTAATAATATTAAAACAATAATGTTATATTTAATACTTTTTTATTATTAAAAAACTAAATTTTTTTTAGTGATTTTGAATTAGAAACTTGAAAAAAAATTTATTTAAATATTTTTCTTTTTAATATAAATATTTATTTTTAACTAAGAAAAGAATTAATAATAATGATTCATATATTAAAATATAATATTAAAAATATAAATTAAATAGTATTTATATAACAATAAAATGTATTATTTTATATTTTCCTATTTCTAATTAAATAATTGATTCCATTTACATAATTTTCACAATCTTCTTCATTTTTAGTAATAATATCATAACTTAATTTAGTAAAATTTTTTTCATGAATTAATTGAATAGTAAAGGTTTTATTATTTTTTCTAAAACAAGTAGTTAAATTAGAAACAAAAAAATTAAAATAAATTTTTTCATTTTCTAATTGTTTTAAAAATATATTATAATCATTTTTTAAATTAGGAGTAATATACATTAAATATAATTTATCTTTTAAACAAACAATTTTTGGTATTGAAATATTACAAATTAATTCTGTTTCATAATCTAATTCAGGTAAAGTTTGAATATCATTATCAAAATCAAATAAAATTTTATTTTGTTTTTCTTCATTATTATTACTATTATTAACATTATAATTATTATCATTTTCATTATTAATAATATTATTAATATTATTATCATTGTTATTTGAATTATAATCTGATGATATTTTTCTTAATGAAAATAATTTTCCTTGTTTACGATTTGGAATAAATTCATCAATTAATTCTTTTATACTTTTATTATTATTTTCTAATGAAAATAAAACTTTAATATATTCAACAATCATTCTTTTATTTTCATTTTCATAATTTTTATTAATAACATCTTTACTAATATTGTTAGAATTTTCACTAAAATTTTCTTCTTCTTCTTCTTCTTCTTCTTCATCTTCTTCATTATTATTTTCTTCATTTTCATCTTCATTATTTTCTTCTTCTTCTTCTTCAGTATTATTGTTTTTTTCATTTTCTGAATTATTATTTTCATTTGAAGAAAAATCATTTTGTTCATTTGAATTAATATCAAATGTTGGACTTTTATTTGAATTTAAATTAAAGGAATTTAAACCTTTCATTTTAGGTGAATTTTTTTTTCCTTCTAATGTTATTGGAGATATATTTATTTCCTCTTTTTTTTTCATATTTTGTAATCTATTTTCTATTTTATTTTTATCAAAAGTATACTTTGATGCTTCAAAAGGAGAATTTTGATTTGAATTTGAATTCAGAAAAAAAGGTGTTGATGTTATATTTTGATTATACATTTTATTTAAATTTCATTAAAAATTTTTTAATTATTATTTAATTATAAATATAAAATTAATATAACCTAAATTTTGATTAAAAATAAATTTGGATTATTTATTTTTTTTTCTTTTTTTTATTATCAAATAATTTTCTTATTTCATAAAAACAAATTTTATCAAAAATAATATAAAAATGTAATTAAATTATATATAATTTTAGGATTGATTAGAATTAAATTTAACTGAAGGAATATCAATTTTAGGAATATTTTTATAATTATTTTTTTTCTTATTATCTTCAATATAATTATTTTTTATAATTTTATTTTCATTATGATTTACATTAATATTTAAATTAATATTCATATTAACATTTAAATTTTTAGTATTTGAATCATTATTTTTATCATCATTAATTTCTTTATTTTCTAAATTATTTTTTTTTAAAATAAAATTATCTAAAATCATTAAATTTCCTTTATTTATTTTATAAAAATCTCTTTCATTAGAATCAAAAGACATTAAATCTTCTTTTTTAGTATTAGTAACAAAAGAATTAGTAAAATTATTTAAACTTTTAGTAATATCTTCATTTTTATCTTCTTCAATAATTTTACTTTCATTAATATATTTTTTATCATATTTTCCATTACTATAAATATCTTTATATTTTTCTAATTTTTCTTTTATAATTTCTATTTCTTTTTTATCTTGTTCTTCTTGAAAAATCATTTCATCTAATTCTTTTCTTAAATTTAATATTTTCATATTTAATTGTTGTTCAATATTATAAATTTCATTTTTTGAATTTAAATAAATATCTCTTTTTTCTTCTCTTATAAAATCCATTTTTTTATATTCCTGAATTTTTTCTTTTGTATATTTTATAAAATAATCTATTTTAAGTATTTCATTTTCTATTGTAAAATTTAAATTTTTTAATTGTGAAATTTCAAAAGTTATATTTTTCATTACTAAATCATTATTTTCTTTTTTAATAAAATTTTCATTCTACAAAATAAAATAATATTTTTACTTTTTTAATTAAATCATTTCTATGTTGAGTTTGATTGTTTAAAGAATTAATTAAAGATTTTTTTAAACTTAGTAAAGTTTCAATAATATAATTTGAATCATCACTTTCAGGAGAAATTGAAAAAAAATTAACTTGATGATATTTAATTAAATTTGATAGAGATTCTAAAGATGATTTTTGATGATGAAACACATCTTCTCTTTTCACATCCATAAATATTGGAGATGATTGTGCTTTTGAAGTTTTTATACTCCCTCGAAATGTAAAAGCTTTTTTTCTCATTGTTTTTTTATTATTTTTTATTTTAATTTCTTATTATTTCAAACAAAAAAAAATTACTTACATTATCTAAAAATAAATTAAAACCTTAATATTATAATGATATTTTCTAAAAATAAAATTAAAAAGTAATTTAAAAAATAAAGCAATCATCCCTATGATGTCTATAATGAGGAGGAGGAGGTCCTCTATGATAATGATGAGGAGGAGGACCATAGATTGGAGGAGGAGGTCTATGTAACATAGGAGGAGGAGGTCTATGATACATTGGAGGAGGAACATAAACAGGAGTAGGTTGTACTATCACCTGTGGTTGCATCACTATTGGAGGCTGTGTATATACTGTTTGTTGAATTGGCATTCCTGTATTAGTTATTGGAGTAGTGTATGCTGTTGGATTTGGATTTGATGTATATCCACTTCCGTAAACTGTGTTATACATTTTGTTTATTTTTTTTTTTATTTTTTTTAATGTGCAATTATTTAAATTAAAAAAATAGTTTGAATGAAAATTTTCGAATGTTTTGTTTGTAATTTTATTCAACAATTAAAATTAGTTCCTCAAGTTAAATGTGAAATTGTTTTTACTGTTTATTTTTTTATTGTGTTTTTAACTTTATTGATTGCTTTGAAAAGTTATTTAATTTCACTGTATTTATTTAAAAATTTTTATAATCATATTGATTATACTGAATTTAATGAATTAAATTATATAGAAATAAATTTAGAAAATAGAGAATTACAATTACAAAATTTTTTTCAAGATATATCTTTAATTTCAGCTAAATTATTTCAAAATATTTGTTTTGAAGTTAATTCAAATAATAAAAATTTTTATTTATATATAGATTTAAATGATACAAATAATAAAATATATGAAAATAACAATAATAGTTTAGACGATAAAAATTCAGGAAATAGAATATATTATTTTAATAAAACAAGTGAAAGTAATAAAACAATAGAAATAACTTTGAGTTATTTAATAGATATATTATTTTATCCAATATATAATCAATCAAATATTTTTCATAATAACATATATAATAAATATAATTTAGAAAATAATATAATTTTTGCATTTTTTGATAATGAATTTATATATTATTACCCAGGAGATAATAATATAAAAAATTCATATAATTTTTCAGAAATAAAAAATTATATAAAAGAACAAATATATAAAAATATAAAAAATATTGCAAGTTTTACAGAAATATTTCCAAATAATATAAATGAGTTTAATAATATTTTTTATCTTCCTGTTTTTAATGAATATGATGATAATTTCCCTTTTTCTTATAATAATGATTCAAAACCAAATATAATTTCTTTTACTTTTGTTTTAAATGATACTTTCACAATAGATCATTTTTATGATAATATTTCTTATGTTGTTTTTCATATTGGAAAAACTTCTTTAACTGATATTATTTATTATGATGTTATGAAAAGAACTGCAGGATTAACTATTCTAAAATCTGATTATTTATATCCTTATAAATTAAAAAATAAATTTTTTTGTCAATTAGTTCAAAATTTAGGGGATCAAAATATTTTATTTCAAAATCTTTCTTTAGATAATTATAATAATTATTCATATGTTGATAATTGCTTTAATGAAAATAAAATTAATAAATCAAAATATTATAAAACATATAAAGATATAACATTTTTAGAAGAATTTTTTATAAATTTTAATTTATTTAATAGATTAAAAATAACAAATGAAACTTCTACTGATAATCATTTAGAAACCGATTTAACTAAAAAAATAAATGAAATAGAAGATAATATAATAAAAAAAAATATTACAAATTATAATCAAACAATAAATAAAATAATATCAATAAATAATAAATATTATAAAGTGAAGAAATCATATTCTCCAAAAAATGCTTTAGCTTTATTAGAATATTATTATCCAATAACAACATTATCAATAAATTTCTTAATAAAAAACGAAGGATTTAGTAAATATATAATAGAAGATATAAAAATATCATTTTATTCTAATATAATAAATATATTAATTCCTCATTTTTTAATAATAATAATATTTATCTTTGTAATATCAATAATATTATCAAAATTTTCAAAACAATTAAATAATCCAGTTCAAAAATTAAATGATCCAAGTTTTATTACAGGACAAATTAATGAAGAACAAAATTTAAAAAAATATTCTAAAAATAAAGAAACTAATATTGATGAATTTAAAGAATTAATTAGAATTATTAATGAAATGGTGAAAGGAGATATTGATTTAAAACAAGTTCATACTAAAAAAGAAGAAATTGGTTATAAATTAGATATAGAAAAATTTAATAAAGAATTTGAAAAAAATAAAATTTATAATATTATAGTTAAAAAAGATGAAATTGAAAATATTTTAGAAGAAGGAAATTTTTCAAGTGAAATTATTAAATATGATATTGAAAATATTAAAAAAGATAAATTTGTTAAAAAAAGTTTATTATTTAATAAAGCAATTGAAATAAAAGAAAATTTAGAAAATGAAAGTGATGAAGAAAAAAAGAAAAAAGTTAAAAATATAAAACATGAAAAAAAAAAGAAAAAAAATATTTTAAATAGTGAAAGAAATATCAAAACAGAAAAAATAAATAAGTTATTTAAAAATGATAATACTTTACAAAATAGAAATTCACTGATTTATTATTATTTTAAAAAAGAATATTTTCCTTCTTGGTATTCTCATCATCATTTTGAAGAAGAAAAAGAAGAAAAAAAAATAGATTTTAAAAAAGAAATTACAATGCAAAATCTTTTATTAGAAAAAAATGAAAATTTAGATAATGATATTATACAAAATGATTTTTTTACTCAAGAAAAAAAAAATGATGATAAAAATATTAATAATAATTTTAATGAAAGTGAAGAAGAAGAAAAAGAAGTTTATGAAGAAATTGATACAAGTAAAAAAAATCTTCCTAATAATTTTTTCAATGAATAAATTTCATTATTGTTTAATTAAAAACATATAAATTTAATTAATTATTAAATTTTAAAAAAGTCTTTTATAAAATTAATATAATAATAATTAATTAATGATGTATTTTAAATAAATAATTAAAAGATAAATTTATTTATAATTATTTTTTATAAAAAATAATTAATATAATTATTAATTATATAAATCCAAATTTGTTTTTAAGTTCAATAAAGTAAAAAAATGCAAAAAACAGAAAAAAATATTTCAATTGAAGAAAATATAAAAAATAATTTCTTCAAAGAATCTTTAAATATTTCTTTGAAGAAAAAAGAAGAATTAAAAGAAAATAAAATAAAAAATTTTCAAAAAACATTTTATAAGAAATTAATTGCAATAAAAATAATAAAAGAGTCAATGGAAATTATTTCTATTCAAACAAGAAAAAATCCTTTAAAAATTTTATTAGATGCTGTTAATAATTCTATAATAAATAATAATATTAATAATACAATTCCAAATTTAAAAAAAATAAATTTAGGTATTTATTTTATTATTAAAGAAGCTAAAGAAGAAAGTTTCAAAAAACAAAAAAATATTTCTGAATGTTTAGCATATAAAATTATTAAATTATCAAAATTATGAAAAACAATTTTACTGGTAATAAATTTTTTCTCTTATTTTAATTAAACCTTTAGTAATAATATAAAGAGGATTTACATATTAACATATTTTTTTATATATTGGATTATTAAAAAAATTAAATTTTATTTTAAAAAATAAATAATTTAATTAATTTTTTTTTATTTTATATTTAAATAAATAAAAAGGAAAAAAATTATTTTAAAAATAAATATTTTTTTTTTTTAAACATATAAGAATAATTTTTACCTAATGAAATAATTTTATATTTATTTATAATAAACATCCTTTTCAATTTATAAATAATTTATTATTCAAATAATAAACATTTTTCCCTAAAAAAAAGAAAACAAAAATGAATAATTTATACTACATTTAATCTTTTATTATTTTTCCTACTATTGCTTTTAATATTATTTTTAGGTAAAACTAAAGGAATAATACTAATATTTTCTTCAAAATTACAGAAATTTTTTTTTTTATTTAAATTAATAACTTTAGGAAGTAATTCATAATTTTTTTTTGTAAAATCTCTAGTATAAGAATTTAAATATAATATTTTTGTACTATTTTTATTAGAAGGAGAAATATTATTTTTGATTGGAGATAAAGGAAGAGAATCTTCTTTTTTTAAAAAATGAGTTTTCATAATATTTCTACTTAAAGAATTAGATTTTAAATTTGAATAATTAAAATTATTATATTTCAAAGTTCTTGAAGATTTTATTTTATTTATTGAATTTTCTAATATATTTTCATTCGAATTTATTTCTGATAAAATTGGTTTATGCTTTAAATTTATATATGATTTTTTTTCTTGAATTTTCATAGGAGTATTACTTTGAACTTGAATTTTTAATTTATTTTTATTGTTTATTAATTCTGAATTTATTTTTGATTTTTTTTTTTTCTTTTTTGGAGTCATTAAATTTTTTTTTTGAATTGAAAGATTTTTTTTTGAAGTTTGATTACTTAAAACTAAATTTTTGATACTTATTCTTCTTATTGAATTTCTCTTTTCTTCTTTAATTTTATTTAATTCTTCCTTTGTTAAAATTTCAAAACATTTTTGTTTAATTTTATTAATTTCTAATCTTTTAATTTTATTATAATATAATATTTTCTCAATATAATCTTTTCCAATTTTAAAAATACTTATTTTTTTTTCTTTTTTAGAATAAAAAATATTTTTACAACTTCTAAAGAAAAATTGTTCTTTTTTTTCTTTTTTTCTGAAAAAATTTAAAAAAATAGAAGATAACATAATTAATTTAGCATTTTTAATATTATTTCTGATAGATAAAATTTCATTAAAAGTTTTTGGAATTTCATCATTAATATTTCTAGTAATCCAAGGATGTCTTATAGCTTTATCAGCAGAATATCTCCAAGAAGGATTAATTTCTAATAATTTTTTAATAAGAGAATTTCCCATAAAAGAAATATGATTACAAAATTTAAATTTCCAATTTTTTAATTTTTTCAAAAATTCATTTTTTAAATCTCCCTTATTATAAAAAGGATGTTCTCCATTATTTAAAAGCATAAATAAAATAATTCCAATAGACCAAATATCAACTGTTTGACTATAAGATTTTTTTTCTATTTGTTCAGGTGCCATATATAATAAAGTTCCACAATAATCTCCATATAATAAATTATTATTAAAATTTTGAGCTGATAAACCAAAATCAATTAATTTAATACTTGTTAAATCATTTTCTCTTGAAAACATTATATTTTCTGGTTTAATATCTCGATGACATATTTGTTTATTATGTAAATATTCAACAGCTGAAATTAATCTTTCTATTATAATTCTTGCTTCTTTTTCTTTTATATTTTTATTTCTTTTTATATATTGATTTAATGTTCCATATTTTATATATTCCATTGTTATATATAATTTTGATATTGTTTCTGTATAATCTAAATATTGAACTATATTCTCATGCTTTAATTGCTTTAATATTAATACTTCTTCTTTCATTTTTGATATTAATTCTATTTTAGCTTCTCTTTTATTTATTATTTTTATTGCTACTTCTTTTTTATTTAATTTATCTAATGCATGAATTACTGTTCCAAAAGATCCATTTGCTATTTTACCTAAAAATTTAAAATTTGGATTTAAATTGTATATTTCATCTTTTTTTATTTCATCTATATAAACTTCCATAAATCCAAAAATTTAAAAATTGTTTTTATAAAATTATACAATTTAAATTTATATAAATTAAAAATTTATATTTAATCTTCTTTTTATATACTAAAGTTCCAATTGAAAAGACAATCCATTTATGAAATTAAATCTAATAATTTTTATCCCAAATAAAGGAAGTTTCTTTAACAAAACAATAATAAAATAAACTTGAAAAAAACTTCCTTAATAATAAATATTATTAATGTTGTGTTTTTATCATAGAACTAAAGTAATAGGCAGACAAAAGATATCTAATAAACTTACAATTATATCTTTATTACTATTAGATTATTTAGCTTTTAAATGGGAAATATATTTAAGTCCCTCCTCCTAAATATTTCCTGAAACCATTTGAATTAATTTTTTACAGTACAATTAAATTATTTAATATATCTACTCTATTTTTTATATTAACATCAAATTAGAATATTTTAAATCAAATATTGAAACTACATTTGTTTGGTTTAAAGAATCTTATAAAAATATATAAGCAAATAATTCTTCATAAATATATATCCTTCTATTAAACTTTCAATTCTTTTTTTATAAATTTTGTAAAATTTAATTCATTTAAAAAGGCTTTATTTCTTTTTCAAACTATTTTGTTGGAAAAAATAAGGAGAAAATTTTATACTTTCTGTTTCTTAAATTCTTTATTGGAAGTTTGTCTAATATTTATCCTATTTCAATTCTTTTAAATTAATATTTTTATTTTTAATTTTGATAATGATTAATAAATTCCTTTAAATTTATATTACTCATTTCAAGATAATAATATTTTATTTTTTTATTAATAATTAAGAATTCTTTCAATCCTATTTTAAAATCATGGATTTATATTCCACTCTGGTTGTTATGGTTTCTGTACTATTGGGTATAGGAATTATAATAGGATTAATAAGTTCAATATATTTAATGAAAACATTACCTTCTACAAAAGCTTCAAAATTATCTATATTGATATGTGGAATATTTATATTTATATTTATATTTTTCTTTCTTCCAATTGTAACATTAGTTGATTTTTTGGTGGGATTATTTTATATGTCAACAAATCTAAAAAAAAGCCAAATTAAACCGTTTCAAACAATTTTTAAATATCTTTGTGTTATATTTGATTGGATGACAAATATATATTTTTTATCTTTCTTGATTATAAACCAATATATTATGAAAGGATTTTATCATAATTATTGTCTTAAAATAAAAAAATTATTTTTAATATTATTAGGAGTTCTTGTTATATTAGGAATTATTATTAGATTATTAATTGCTACTTTTACTTTAGATAAATTATTAGATATTTATGGTTCTTATTTTTCAATGATTAGAAATGTAATGAATATCAGAAAAATGTTTTTAATATATCTTGAAATTGGCTTTTTTATTTCCGACATATGTAAAAGAAAAAATATAATGTGTGGAGATAATTTCATAAGTTATAATTTTTGGGTTTTAGGTGTGTTGAAAAAAAAATTAAAAAAAAACAATAAAATTTAATACTTCTTTTTTTTATGTGAAGAAAAAATATGTAGAAGAAATAAATAAAAATGAAAATCCCTTAACAGGTGAAAAATTATTTATTGAAAACATAGAAAAAACTCCAAACAATGATATCATTCAAAATTTTCCAGAACCAAAATATGAAAAAGAAAAAGATAAAAAAAAAAATGAGAAAAAATCATTAGAAAAAAGAATCTCTGAATGTAAAAAATATGAATTTAAATTAGGAAATTTAAAATCTTTAAACAGTGATACAATAAAAAGTATTGATGAAAAAAATGTGTTTACAAAATGTAAAATATTTTTAACATATATTCCTTATTTTATTTCACTTATACTAGTTTTTTAATCAGAATTGGCATCATTCGGAGAAGGTTTAAATAAAAAAGAATTAGAAAATTCATTTGTAGTGACAAAAGAAGAATCAAAAGAAAATAGTTCTAATAATGATAGTGTAAGCCAGAAGATATATTAATATTCATTTTTTTTTTTCTTATGATATTTAGTTATTTTCTATCGTTTATTTATTCACTTCTTAACAGAAGATTTTTATCAGGAGGAACATTTTTTGTGAAAAAAGAATTAAATTCTTTGAATTTATATTATTTAAGTGATAAAATTTCATCTTCAATTTTCCCTGTTGTTTATTTAAGTATAATGCCTTTTGTCTTTTTGACAAAATATGGTAAATATCCTGATGATAAAACCGTTGAATATATGTTTATTGAAAATTTCATAATTCCAGATTTATGGGTAAATAATAAATGGAGTTTTACTTCTGTAATTAAATTTTCTTTATTTATTTTATCTATTGTTTTAAATTGTTGTATCAGTAGAATTAGAATTTGTGGTAAAACACTTTTTATCCTTAATGATAACTCTAATTTAATTCAGATGATTCATATAAAACAATTAATGAAGGAAGAGAAGAATATAATATGTCAAAAACAAATCAGAATTTTGTTATATATTCAAATTAAATATATTGTTTTTTTTTTTTGTTAAATTGAGCATTTATATTATCTAACTTTCCATAATGTAAAATATTTTTAATTAAATTTTGCAAAATCATATTTTCAATATAATTAAATAAAATCGATTAAAAATAATAAATAAAAACACCTAAAATAAAAGAATTATAAAACGTCCATCCCAAAAAAAAAAAATAAATTAAAAAAAAAAAAAAAAATGAAATACCAACAAATTCTCTTAATATCATTGCTAACAATATCACTTTCAATAAAGACAAAAATGTCAAACAAAATAGAAAAATCAAAGAAGCAAGATACAACATACGCAGATACAATAACAGTAGAATCAGTATCATTTTTAGATAACTGTGCAAGTATAGGAGAAGGATATTATTTCTTATTAGAAATATCTCAAACATCAAATGAATATCCAATAATTTTAAATGATATATCAATAGTTCAAGAAGATGATAATAATGTAAAATCATCATGTTCATGTATTGGAAATAAAGGATCAAATACATTAAATTGTACTTTAGATGGAGATTTAGGTACTAAATCATCAAACAATAATAATAAAAATTTCCGTGTTGAAAAAATTTCAGATACACCATTTGATTGTTATAAAAGTGGAAGTACAGAAAAAGAAAAATGTTTATTAAAAGGATTTGATATAGATGAAACTATAACATATCATTCATTATATGATGTATTATCAAGTGATCAAAATCATACATATGTAATAAATTACGAAAACAGAGATGAAGGTGAAATATGGGTAAAATTTGATACTTTTTTAATGGGAGAAGGACCTCAAATTACTTTAGATGGAAATGAAATTAAAAAATGTGAAGAAATTTCTTATCCAGATGAAGAAGATGAAGGAGAATATATTAAATGTACTGTAACTAAAACTCAATTTCCTGTTGAAAAATATGCTTCTTATAATGTTATTGTTATTAATCAATGTGGTTATGAAGAATATCCTGGAATCACTGTTGTTATAACTGATAATTTCTCCTCTTGGATTAAAATTGGATTCAGTTTACTTATGCTTTTTGTTTTGTTTTAAAAAAATTTTTTTTATCGTTTTTTCTAAAAGGATATTTATTATTTCTTGGTTAAAGATTTTTTGAAATTTTATTTTATAATTTTTTTTTTTCGATTTTTATTGTTTTTTATTTGTTTATTTTTTGTCTTTTCTTTTTAATTTATCGAATTCTAATATTTATTTTTTTTTCAATGAAACGAGCTATTAATTATTATAATGAAAATAAAAATAAAAAAAAATAAAAAAAAAACAAAATTCAAAAAAGATTAGATTGTTTTAAAAAACTATCTTAAAAAAACCTTATTTTTTCTCTCCTTCTCCTTGAGCGTTAGGATCAACAGCATTAGGATCTTCAACTTCAATTTCCAAAACATCCATTTTGAATTTTTCATTTAAAACAGTTTTTAAAATTTTAATAAACTTATCATATAAATTTCCAACAAACTTTAATAAATTATCTTTATCATTTTCTAAAATTTTATCACATTTACTTAAACAATCTAAAAAATTATATCTAAAGACTTTATCATAATTAGGATTAATAGCCAAAATTTTCATCTTATCACTTCCTAAAGGACAAATATAAGTTTTTTCAATCCAAAAAGGATCAAAAGTAGGTTTTTGATTTTTAGCATTTTTTTTCTTTGCAGCTTCTTTAGCTAAATCACCTGCAGATTTTTCTTTTGAAATTATTGCAGGATTTAAACATACAATTCCATTATAATTATTTATTTCTTCATCTGGTTCTTTTGGAATAAATTTTATTTTTTCTACTGGATTAAATTCTTTTGTTGTTTTTGCTTCTAAAAATAATTTCTTTAATATTTTATACATTATTTCCTTTATATTTATTTTATTTCCTGTTCTTTCATATGCTTCAAATATTAATGGTAATGTTTCATCTTTTTCTATTGTTTCTTTTATTAAATCTTCTGTTATTGAATTGTAATTTTCCTGAGTTTCTATTTTAAATAAATCTTCTATATTTTCTAATTCTGGTTCTTTTTCTTTTATTTTTTCTAAATCTTCATTTGAAAAAAATATATAAAATGAATGACTTTTTACAAAATATAAATCTAAAACAGTATCAATAAATTTATCTAAATTTAATTTTCCTTCTTCAACAATTTCATTTTCTTCAGTTTTCTTATTTTCTTCTTCTTTATTTTCTTCAATATTTTCACTATTAATATTATTATTTCCATTTTCACCTTCTTGTAATTTAATTTCTTCATTTAATTCAATTTCAGGGAATAATTCAGGATAACTTTGATGCATAAAAGCAAATAAAAGTGCAATTTGACCAACATGACCTCCTACTAAAGGAACACATTTAATATCTTTTAAATTAAAACCATTCAAATTAAATATTTCATTTGTATCATCTACAAATTCTCCTTTTAATATTAATTCTAAATTTATTTGTTCTTTTAATTCTTCCATTTCTTTCAAATGCTTTTGTCTTAATCTTTCTGCTTTTCTTCTCTTCTTTTCATCTCTTTTTCTTATTAAATCATTCACTTTTTTCTCATATATTAATTCTCTTCTTCTTTCTTCTTTTTTCTTTGAAAAATTATGCTTTTCTGTCATATTTTTATTATATGTTTCTTCTAATAATTCATTTATATTTCCTAGAACAATTTCTTCTTCATTATATAATTGTTCTGTCTCATTTTTCAACATTGGTAAAATATTATTTTGATATTGATTACTTTCTGGTTTTTTCAATACTGAATTTTTAAGTGCTAATATTGAATTATCTTTCAAATTTTTTAAATAATTTTTTGCAAACATACAAGATACTAATTTTTTCTGGTAAATTTTAGCCATTTTCATTCTAACATCTCTTTCAATATTTCTTCTTAATTTTTCTTCTTCTCTCCTAATTTCTTGCATTTCTAATTTTTGAACAATTTCCAATTCTCTATTTCTCACTTTCTCAAATTCTTGAATTTGTCCTTTCATTCCTTTAATTTCTTCTTCTTCCAAAACTTCCATTCTGCTTTCTTCCAAAGTTTTAAAAGTAAGAACATTAATAATAGGTTCAACTTCTTCATCAAAATCAAACAAATCTCCTTTATTAATTTGAGTTGAAGCATCTTCTCCATTTTTAACAGGAGTAAAAAGAGGAGTTTGTGGTCTATCAATATAATCTTGAGTTTGAACTTCCATTTCCATAGTTTCAGCACTTGGTTCAATTTCTCCTATCTCGCCAGTCATGACCCCTTCATTGAGGAGGTGATTAGGTAGAGCCACTCCCATCTCTTCAAGATTCTGTAGTTTCTGCCTCTTCTTTTGCGCTGCTGTCAAATTCTCCCCCGCGAATGCAGCGTCCTGAGAGAATGTACCCTGAAATTGATTAGGGAACTGTGAACCTTGTTGGTTCATCTTCTTCATTGCTAATTCGTTCTCATCAAATGCTGTCGATGTTACATATACTATTCCATAGTTACGTCCACGCTTTATTCGAGGATCTGTTACTAAGTTATATGTATTTTTTCTATATGGTTATTGAAAATGTTATTTTTTTATTTACTTTCTATATTCTTCGTCACGGTAACGATTCTTTGAGGATACTACGTTTGGAGATATACTATAATAGTTGAAGCGTCCTTCTGACATTTTTTTTATTTTGTTTTTTTTTTTCGGGAGTTATGGGTTTATTTTTTAATTATTTTTTTTATTATTTTTTTGTTTTTTAGGTAAGGATTTATTTTTTTATTTAATTTTTTGGAAATTTATGATATTAATATATTTTTGTTAGAAAATTTATTTATGGTTTGAATGTGATTGTGCTCTCAAAAAAATTATAAAAATCAACCCAAATAAATAAATAGATGATTAAAAAATAAATTTAAATTACTTTTCAAAATTGAATAGAAAAAGAAATCATTTAACCAAAAGAATTTAGTTTGAAAAGGATAAATAAAAAAAACATTGAATAAAATATAAAAAAAACATTTTATTTGTAATAAATCGCTTTCTATAATTTTATTATATTAAAAGAATTAAAACAACATAATAATTTATAATATTAAAACAGTAATTTTATTAAATTTTCTAATATATTAAAATGCCAATATTTTTTAAAAGAATATATCGTTTAGAAAATAAACAAAAATATACATTTAATATAAAACAAGAAATATAATTATATTGACTTCAATGTTAAATAAATAAACTTTAAAAATTACTTTGAATCACAAGTAGAATAATCACTTAAATCAAAATTAAAATTTTTTTCAATCTTTTTAACAAAATCAAAACATTTTTTAGAATCCCATCTTAAAACAGGATTTTTTTGTAACATATTTTGACACAAAAATTTAAATTTATTATTTTTAATTACATCAAAATTAATATCTTTATATAATTCTTCATTATCAATATTATCTTCATTTTCAGTAGAAAAAGGTTGAAAACCAGTTAATAAATTAAATAATATAATTCCACAAGACCAAACATCACATTTACAATTATATTTTTGTTTAAGTAATATTTCTGGAGCATTATATATTGGAGAACCTAATATTTCATTCATTAAACCATTTTTTGGAATTTCACAAGAAAAACCAAAATCACTTAATTTAATTATTGGTTTTTTATTTTTAAAAGATATTAAAAAATTTTGTAATTTTAAATCTCTATGTGCAATATTCATATCATAATGTAAATATTTTATTACTCCTAATATTTGAATTATAATATCTAAACATTCTTTTTCATTTGATTTATTTTCAGGTAAATTTAATAAATATTCTAATAAATCTCCTCCTTCAATATATTCTAATATAAAAGATATTGTTTTTGAATCTTCATAAACTTCATAACATTTAGTAATGTTATTATGATTTATTTTTAAACTAATAATACATTCAAATATTATAAAATCTATATTTTTAATTTGGGATTTATTTATTGTTTTAATTGCAAATTTATTTCCTTTATTATCATATGCTAAACTTACTATTCCACTTGAACCTCTTCCTAAAAATTCTTCTGTTATTTTATATTTCTTTTGAATTTTATCATGATTTACTAAATTATATGGTAATATCAAATCTGAATTTTTTAGATTTTGTTTTTTTAAAGTTTTTACTTCGATCACATTACATGCTCCCATATATTTATTTTTATAAAATATTGGATTTTATAAAATATTATAATCAGATAATATTGTAATAATTAATAAATTATTGAAAAATATTATTGGTTTATTTTTCAATAATAAAAATAAAATCAAAATTCTACTTATTTAATTAATTGGGAATGGAGATTTAAATAAAAGTAATTTAAATATGAATATAAGTTCACTTA
>JAJJLU010004044.1:0-19881 GCA_023807065.1 Isotricha intestinalis
AAGGAGAATTCCAAGAAGCTAGAGAAGATCTTGCTGCTTTAGAAAAAGATTATGAAGAAGTTGGTGTTGAATCTTCTGATGAAGGAGAAGAAGGAGAAGAAGATGAAGGTGGAGAAGGTGGAGAAGAAGGACAATAAATGAATAAATAATTCTCACTATTTAATATCTAATTTTTAATTGATCTTTTTATCAAACAATTTAAAAGATTTAATAATTCATTTATTTTAAGTTTTTTTTATTTCCTATTTTGAATAAGAAAAAAGTAAAAAATAAACGTATAACAAAATTTAAATATTTAAAATTTAAATTTCAAAAAAACTAAAAAAAAATTAAAAAAAAAATTAAATGGAGAATAAAAATTATGATAGAATATTTGATAAAATATTAACAACTCCTCCATCAAATTCCTTAATAACAATGATAATAATAAAAGTGAAAAAATCATGTTGTAATGAAATATGGGAGCAAATAAATAAAATATTACAATCAATAAAAACTAATGATATAAATAGTTTAAAAGAAGAATGTTACTTAGGCTTACCAGATGATATTCCTTGTTTAAGAGCATTAGTATGGAAATATAATTTAAAATATTTACCAAAAGATATTTCAAAATGGGAAAAAGTTCTAAATATGAAAAGAGAAGAATATAAAGAAATTAAAAATGCTTTTGTTTTAAGATTAGAAGAAGAATATAAAATTTTTGAAGAATTAGAAAATACAAAAGATGATATTAATAAAGAAAAATTACTAAAATTATCTAATGAAACTGATAGAAATTTATTAGAAACTATTAATAAAGATATTAATAGAACTCATGTTCAATTTGATTTTTTTTCAAAACCAGTTCAAAATGAAAATGAAATGAAAAATGAAGATTTAATTAAATTAGTTCAAGAAAAAAAAAATTGTATTTATAATGATTTTAAAATAATATATTCAAAAAGAAAAGATTTTATAAAAAATAAAAAGAATGAAACTCATTCTGATGTTATAGAAAGAATATTATATATTTATTCAAAATTAAATAAAGATATAGGTTATGTTCAAGGAATGAATGAATTAATTGCTCCAATATATTTTTCATTTTTTAGAGATGATAATAATTTAGAAGAAACAAATATCAATATTGAAAATGTTGAAGCTGATTCATTTTGGTGTTTTAGTAATTTAATTAAAGATATTAAGAATATATATATGAAAGAAAAAGACAATGAAGAAGGAGGAATTTTTCAAATTGTAAATAAATTTGAAAAATTAATTGAAATTTATGATTTTGAATTATTTAAATTATTTAAAAATAATAATGTTAGTTTTATGCATATTTCTTTCAGATGGTTTACTTTATTTTTTAGCCAAGATTTTTTAATGCCTGATATTTTAAGATTATGGGATATTTTTTTCTGTGAAGATAATAAATTATATTTTGTTTATTATTTTTCTTTAGGCTTAATTGCTTATAAAAAAAATAAAATTATTAATAAAGATTTTTTTCATATTGTTCAAGAATTTCAAAATTTAAGTGAACTTGATGTTGAAGAAATTATTGATATTAGTGTTCAAATTAAGAATAATTATGGAAAAAAATTAGATCATATTATATTAAATAATAATAAAAGTATTCATCATGAAAAATCCTCTTTTATAAAAAAAATAACATCAACATTTAAAAAGCAATCTTCAAATAAAAAAGAAATAAAAAGATTTTCAATGGCAAATCAAATAATAACTCCAAAAAAATAACATTTATATATTAGAAAATAAAAATTATAAATTTTAAAAAAATAAAAAAATTTAAATAAAAACAATTTTTTTATTGAAAACCTGAAATCTTCAAATATAAATCATAAATAAATTCAAAAAATTTTTTTGAAATTAAAAATTTTAAATTACATGTTTCCCTTCATCAATTTCTTTCTGAACATCTTTAGGTGATTTTCCATCAACAGTAATACCAACAGCAACACAAGTACCAAGAACTTCTTTAACTGTACCTTTTAATTCTCTACTAAGAGATTTTTCAGTCATATTTTTAGCGATAGTTTTTATTTGTTCCAAAGTTAAATTTCCTTTATGTTGATAAACAGCACCTTTAACTTTTCTTCTTTGTCTAACAGGTTCTTTAAGAGCTTTAATAATATAGGCTGAACAAGTAGGAAAAACTTCTATATTTTTTATTTCACGGGATTGAATACTTAATTTTACATATATTCTTATATTTGTGTATTCTTTTGTTCCTTTTAATATTGTTTCTCCTGCTTTTTTTGGATTACATCCATATGGAGATAATTTAGATGATAATACTGCATTTGATGGTGCCTCTCCTCCTACCACTTTCATTGATACATATTTCATCTCATCACTTACTATTGGCTTTCCTCCTTTTTTAGACATTTTTTCACTTTTAGATATTCTAGGTTTTATTAATTATTCTTTTTATTTAATTTTATTTTTTTAATTATTTTTTTTAAATAGAATTTTAAATTTTTCTTTCAAAAAGATGAAGAAATAATTAATCTAATTCTTTTAAGTTATAACAAAGTTTGAAAATGTTAAAGAAGGTTTTTCAAGAAATTTAGATATAAAAATATTAAAGAATATTGATAGTTAAAAAAAAAAGAAAACAAATAACCCCAAAAAAAATTTTTAATTTTTTTATTTAATGAACAAGAAATTATTAAATAAATCTTATTTTTTAATATTATTTTTTAAGCAATATACAAATATTTATTAATTTCTAAAAATTCAGAAAGAGAAATTATACTTCCTGATTCTAAAGAAACAATTTTAGATTTTATTATTTTATTTGAATAAGTTGAAATTTTTTTATCTGAAATATATTTTGGAAAAATATCATTTTTAATATAGTAAAATTGCTTATTTTCACATTTATATTTAAATATTTTTTCATCATTAAATGAATTAATAATATTTCTTAATTCATCAAAATTAAGATTTAAATCATTTTTTTCAATAAGAGTTTCTATATAATTTTTGTCTTTTTCTTCTAAAAAATAATTTTCCTTTTTTTCTTCAAAATCTTTAATATTATTAAATATATAATTTAATGCTTTTTGATCTAATTTATCTTCAATTTGAATTTTCTTTATTATAATAAATTCTTTAATAAGACATATAGCTGCTTTATAATTATTATTTAATATTTCTAAAATAATAACAATAATTACCAATCTACTAAGATTATTTTTCTCTAAAATATTATATGGAATTTCCATATATTTAATAATATCAAGTAAATCAATTATATTAATTAATTCATTTTTTTCAATTTTATTTTCAAAAATATTATTTAAAAATTTAATACTTTCTTCAATAAAACAAACAACTAATCCATTAATATCATTATTTTTAACCATTTGAAAATATTTAGTATCACTATTAATATCAATATTATTTTCTTTTAATTGTTTCAACAAGCAATATTTATGATAATCACATTTACTTTCATTAATAAAACTTTTTAAAATTTCTTTTGAAGTTCCATTTTTTCTTTTATGATAAATATATGTAATAATTTCATTATTATAAATAAAAATATTATAAAATTTCATGAATAAATAACTCATTTCAAATTGACATGATTGAACTAAAATTTTCAAAGCTTGAAAATAATTTTCAATTAATAAATAAGAATTACATGATTTAATAGGAAATCCCATTTCAAGATTAATATTACTAGAAGTAATAATTAAATTATATAAATCTTTATTTTCTTTTATTTCTTTAAATAATTTTTCTTTAAGAAAATTATTTTTATCTAAATCATCTTTTATAATTTCAGGTTTTTTTTCAATTACTTTTTTATTTATTCTACTTAACCAAACTAATTTAGCATCTTCATATTCTTTTCTTAAAATTAATTCATCTAATACAATTTGAGAATTATTACTTAATAAACCAGAAATTATTTTTTCTTCATTTAAATTTTTAGAACAAAAAATTGTATATTGATTAGTTAAATATTTCCAATAATCTAAACTAACATGAGGAGCAATACATAGAGCATCTTCCCATTTATTTAATAATATTAATAATTCACAACATTTTTCATATTCACCTAAAATTAAACATTTCCTTATTAGATCATTCATCATTAATTTATCTTTAATTAAGTATCTTTTATTTTTTTCATTTAAAATATTTTTTATTTCTTCATTTAAATCACCTTTATTATTTAAATAATGATAAAATAATGAATTAATACTTTCTTTAATATTAATGAAAAATTCATCAATGTCTTTTTCATATAAATTATCTTTACTTAAAATTTCAATATTACCAAATAATTCAATTTTTTTATTTATATTTTTATCAATATTAATTAAATCATTTAATTTAACTAAATTATTATAATTAAAACTTCTAATAGTATTATCATTAGAAGAAATAAAAATTAAAGAAGGAAAAAGAGGACAATTATCAATAGAAAAAATATAACTTTGATGTTCTTTAATAGTATTTAAACAAATTAAATTTTGAATATTCCAAATTTTAATTGTATTATCAAAACTTCCACTTAATAATATATTATTATTTAACCATAATATTGAAGTTACATTATCAGTATGTCCAAGTAAATATTTTGGCTTTTCTAAAGTATCATTTAAATATTCCCAAATTCCAATTCTAAAGTCATCTGATGATGTTCCTAAAATTTTATTTAATTTATTAAATTTCATATCATTTATTTTATATTTATGTCCTTGAAAATTTGTAGTTTGGATATTAGGCTTTTCCATTATAAAATCATAAAATTTAATTTGACCTTCTAAACAAGAAATAAATAATGAATTTTCTTTATTTGGATTAAATATTATTTTAAATATATCTATATCAGTGTTTATTGAATTAATGAATTTAATTTTTTTTTCTGTTTCTTCAAAATCAAATATATATATTATATTTTGTGAAGAAACTATAATTTTATTTTTCATATTCCAATCAATACTTTGAATATGATTATTTTCTCCTGTATAATTTTTGTTTTGGCATAAAAAATTACAGATTTGTTTTTTTTTATTCACATCATAAATTCTTAAATAAAGAAGTGAATCTCCAGTTGAAATTAAATCTTTATTTAAAGGAGACCATTTAATACAATAAACTTGAATATTCTCATTTTCATCATTTTTATTACTAATATTTTTAATAATAATTGAATTAATTGGATACATTTTTTTTATATTCCATAATTTAACTTTTCCATCTAAAGAACACGTTGCAAAAATATCTTTTTTAATTGGATTAAATTTTAAATCTAAAATTCTTTTTGTATGAGGTGAACGAACAGAAAAAATAAAATTATTTTCTTTTATATTATATATAAATAAATCATTATATTCACTTGAGAATAATATTGATTCTTTATCATATTTTATACATTGATCTATTGAATCTTTACCAATTGATTTTATTTCTTTATAATTATTTTTTGAAACATTAAAAAAATAAATTTTATTGTTTTTAGAAGTTATTGTTATAAAAGAACCAGGTTGAAAAATCAACCAAATTAAACTTAAAATTGAATTTCCAATTTTTTCAAATTGATTAATAATTATAGGATTATTATCATTAGTAAAATCAACTAAAAAAATTCTACTTGTATTAGAACCAAGTAATAAATATTTATAATTTTCATCAATATCATACCATTCCATTGTACAAATAGAATAATCTTCTCCTTTAAATACTGGTAATTTAATATTTGAAATATCTTTTTTTTCTTCTATATTAATTAAATATATTTCATTTTTGTTATTTACATAAACTAAATCTTTTGAATTAAATGGATAACTTCTCACACAAAGAGCTTTATTTTTAGTTTTAATTTGAGTATAATTCGGAATTTCTTCATTTGCATTTTTAACTAATAAGAAATCATGGTAATATATTTCTCCTTTTGATGTTAATACTATTAATTTATGATTTGAATTAAATTCCATATATATTATATTTTCACATTGTATTTTTTTTATATCTTCATCTTTATCAATATTATAAATTATTATTTCATTATTATTATATATTGCTAATTCTTTTTTATCTTCTTTGTTTAATCCTATTGTTTTTATTAAGCTGTTTTCTCCTAAATTTCTTATCCCTTTAATGTTTTTTGTTATTTTATCTAAAATTATTACTGATGTTTGAGAACAATATACAATATATAAATCATTTGTTGCTAAAATATATTGAGAACTTATTTGACATCCAGGTAAATAAATTTGAATAGGACTATAAGATTCAAATAAATTTTCCATTAAAATAACAATATTAAATATTTATTTATTAAAAATAAAATAATATATTTTAAAAAAAAAATATTTAATAATTACTATAATTACTATAATTTCTATAAATTCCATCATTATTATTATTATTAAAATTACTATAAATCAATAGTTTTTTCCTTAATAACCTTTCCAATTTTAAATACTCCAGCTTTAAATTTATCCTTAGTAGTTTCAATTTTAATTTCATGATCAAAACTATTATAACCAGTATAATGACTTCCAGAATAAAAAGTTTTAGGATTAAATTCATATCTTTTATTATTTCCATTAAAAGCACTTTGAAAAGGTTCTATTTTTTTCCTTTCATTAAATTATCATATCTATATAATGTTTGTTCTATATCATTCCTTATATTTATCATATCTCTTCTTCCTTGGTTATCATTCATCTTTGAAAATTTAGCTATTAAATTTTCCTTTAGAGTTAAATTATCTATTATTTCTTTTATTTTATCTTTTACAGTATTATATGTAAATTTACCTTGATTTATATATTTATTATATTTGTTAATACTTTTTCTCTCCAATTTTTTTTATTAATTCTGGATTATCATCTCCTGAAAAATTTTGAGAATAATGATAATTTGAATTCATATATGAATTACCAAAATTATTATTTTCATTTACATAAAGATTATTTAATGTGGAAGTATCATTAAATATATCATTATATCTATATGTTAATTTTTGAGGATTATTAAAATTTTGATTTTCTCTAAATTGATTATTATTATTTCCAAATGTGTTTGTATTCATTCCTAACATATATAAATTATTTGAAAATTGATTTTGAGAGTTTTGAATGTGAGGATTTCCATATTGATTCATTTCATTTTTTGAAATGTTATGTTTTGAGAAAATTGATTTTTATTTTGAATAGAGTTATTTTCAAATTGATTATTTTTATTATTATTATTATTTTGATTTATAAATGGATTAATATATTAAATTGGTTAATATTTGAGTTATTGTTTCTATATTTAAAAATTTGATTATTATTTTCATGTGGAAAATATTTTCTTCTTTGATTTTATTTATATCATAACTATTAATCTCTTGAAATTAATTATTTTTTTCTTGTATTTTGTTCTCTTTTGGGAATAAATTATTATTAGAGGAGAAATAAAATCATTTAAAAAATTATCTTGATTAATTAAATTTAAAGTTTTATCAGAGCAATATCAACAAAATAATCAAGAGCATCAAAGAAATAATTCATTATTTGAATTAGTTAATATATCATTCTGATATTTTTAACAAATTCTGTAGTATCTCTTTCATTTTGAATATCATTTAATAAAGTAATCCAATCTTTTTCAAATTTTTCTCTGTTAAATAATAAAGTTGAAAATGAAAAAATTGAATTTTGACTCTACATTTTTAAAAATTTTTTTTCAAAAAAAAAAGAATATATATTAATTGTTTGTTATTATTATTTAATATTAGAAATATAATACAATAAATTTAAAGGATATTTTATTAATTAAATATAAAAAAACTCTTTTTTTCATATAAAATATTCTAAAAAGCATTAATTGAAAAATGATAAAATAAACATAAAAACTTTTCAAATAATCTTTAAGTAAACAAACTTCTCGAAACCTTTTTTTATTCATATTTAAATTTTCATATTATTAATAAAATAAAAATAAATTATTAAAAGGCTTTCTAAAATAAATATACAACATTTTTATAAATGTAATAAAATTTATATATTTTTTTTTGGCATTAAATCTTGTTTTAATTTTACAAAATCAATATTATCTTTATGATATTCAGAAGAAGATTTTTGAGAATAATCATAATAATCACTATTATTATAACAATCAAAATAATCTTCAAGATAATTTGGATTAAAAAAATCATTATATTCATGTTTATCATTTTTGTTTCTTCCTCTTTTTTGTTTAAGCAATTTTTTTTTTTCATTAAAAAAATTTCGATTATTTGAATTTGATGAAATTGAAGTTGTTATTTGTGAATTAAAATCATTGAAATTAGAATTTTGAAAGAATAAATTACTCATTTTTATTAATATTTATTACAAATAATAAATATTTTTCTATAATAAGATTGAATATTTTAAATTTTATAAAATCATAAAATAAAAAATTTTAAAAAATAAATTATTCCCCTTAAAAATAAATTTTAAAAAAAATATAAAATATCATAATAATAATAATTTATATCAAAACAATTTATTAATCTTCAATATTAAATTTCTTCATATTAACCTTATCTAAATTTTTAACAACTTTATTAATTTTCTCTTCTTGATTATATTTACTATTTTCTTCACTTTGTTTAGAATATTCTTCCGGATCTGTTCCATGAGAAATATTTTCATGATCAATAGAATAATTATGATTTATATGAGCATTCTGAATATTTTTTATTGTATTTCCATAACCAGCATTATTTTTATTAATATTTTCTTTATCTAATAATTTATTATAATTACATCCAAGAAAAAAATAAAAAATCCAATAAAATAAAAAAAATACATAAAAAAAAGATAAAGTAAGAATAAAAATAATTTTAACTTCATCAATTTTTTTATTACATAAATTTTGAGTTCCTTTACAGAAACCATTTACACAACAAGAATTAATACATTCATTTATTCCATTTGAGCATTCATAATTAAATTTACTATTCTTTAATATTCCTTTTTTTGGATAACCAGTAAAAATTTCTAAAGTAAAATTTTCTGTGTTTGAAGTTGAATCTCCTTGCAAAGGAATTATTGAATATGATGGATAAAAGGGTAAGTAACCTGGAAATAAATATATTTTTTCTCCTTTTATTGGTTCATTTATGAAACATTTTCCTTCTGTATCACAACCAGTGTACCATGATATTACTTTTGAGAAAAAAAAAATTGAATTATTTGAATTTTTTTTCTCATTTTTATTTTTTTTAAAAAAAAAGGCTCTTAATTTTTTTTTAATGAAGAAAATTTATGTCGAATATAAAAACGATTCTTATGAGTTTGATTTGTCTATAAAATTGGATGATTTTAAAAATCAAATAACTGAGCGATTTCCTCAGTTAAAGATGAATAAATTTGAAATTGTTTTTTACAACCAAAATAATTATCAAATTTTACAAGAAAGTAATTATAAACTATTATACAATAATTATCGGTGTTATAAAGTTAAAATTAATGAAGAAAAAGATTTAAAAAGATCACAAGTATATCAAAGTAAAATATTGGATGATTGTTTTCCCAATAAAAAAAAAAATGATAACATTTGTAAAATTTTTGATTCTCAAAAAAATAATAATAATATTTTTTATAATTCTCATGATACTAATATTAGATATTCTTTAATGAAATATCAAAAAAAAATTTCAGAACTGGAAAAAAAAATTAATAATCTTGAAAAAGAAAATTCTCAATTAAAAAAGAAATCAGAAAAAAATATTAATAATTTACAAAAAGCAGAAGAAGAAAAGAAAGAATTAATTTTAAAATTAGAAAATTTAACAAGAGAAAAAGAAAAAGAATTTGAAAAAAAAACAGATGAATTAAATAAAATAATTGAAGATTTAAAAGAAAAAATAAAACAAAATGAAATAAAAAATGAAGAAGAAAATAAAAAAAATATAGAAACAATAGTAAAAAATAAAGAAGAATTAAATAAATACTATGAAAATAACATTCAAACAATGTCAAATCTATTAAAAGAATATTATGAAAATGAATTTAAAAAGTTTCAACAATCATTTTTAACTCAATCAATAGAAATGAATACAAATATTTTAGAAAATCAAAAAAACAAATTTTATCAAATAATAGAAGAGAATAATAAAATTTTTAAAGTAGATGAAATTCAAACTTTACAAGAAGAAAATAAAAAAATAATTCATGAAGGATATGAATGTATTAATTGTAAACAAAATCCAATAATAGGAATTAGATATAATTGTGAATTTTGTTTAGATTATAATTTATGTGAAGAATGTTATAATGAAAATATAAAAGCAAAAATAAAACATAATCATAAATCATTTAATAAAATAGATAAAATAATAGAAAGAAAAAATAATATAATGAATAAGGCAAAATCTCTTCAAAAAGACAAAATTAAAACATATCCTCAAAGTAATAATAATATATATAATAATAAAATAAATGAATATAGTATTTCTTCTCAATCAAATGTATTATCGTATAGTAATAAAATTATATCAAATATATTGGAAAATTTAGAATCCAATAGTTTTTCATTTAAAAAAAAAGAAGAAGAAGAAGAAGAAAATATCGAATATTCATATAAACTAAATTCTCATCTTATTGAAAAAGTAATTTTGCATCATACTTCTAATACTATAGTATCAATAACACTAATCAATAATTGTAAATATTCTTATAAAAAAGATATAACCAAACTAATTTGTGATAAAAGTATATCTGATTTAATTTGTAAACCTTGTACTATTTCTCCTTTAAAAACTAATCAAAGTATAGTTTGCTTTATTATATTTGAAAATTTAAAAAATTATAAACCTGGAGAATATTATTCTTATTTAAATTTTATGGTTGGAGATAAAATTTATGGAGATAAAATTAAAATTAAGATAATTATTGTTGCTGATGAAGAAAAAAAGAAATTACTTCAATTTAGAAAAGAATTTTCTTTATCTAATCAAGATTATAATGATGAAAATTTATTATTCCATTTAGAAAAGAATAATTTCAATTTTAGTGAAGCTTTTAATTCTATTTTTAATGATAATTAATTAATATGATTTTAAAATAAATATGATAAATAAAATAAATAATTTTTAAGTTTCCATTTCAAATAAAAAGAAAAATATAATTTCTTTTAATTTTGATTTTCAATATTTTTTAAATTCAAATATAAATTAAATAATAACTAGTTTTATGTTTAATAATTCTAATTTTAAAAAATTAATATAAATAAATAAAAAATAATAGTTAATAAAAATATATAAAACTCTTTTAAACTTTTTTTATTTATTTTGAATCAAAAATTTATTTTTCAAATAAAAATCATAATCAGAAGAATAAGAAAAGGAATAATTATATAAATAATTTTCAACCTTAATAATACTATCAATTAATTCTTTTCCTCTTTTTGATAAAATTTCATTATTATCATATCCAATTTTAGCTAACCATATATTATAATCAAATTTAATTGGTAAAATTCCAATTAAAGTAGAATTAAATAAATAATAAGAAATAAAAGAAGTTTGATTATGAAAAGAATTTATTGGATTCCAAGAAATAGAAAAATAACTTCTTTCTAATTCTATATCATTAATTTTAACATTATTTAAATTGTTAATAGAATTTAAAATATTATTTATTTGTTCTATAAAGGATTTCCTTAAAAAAGGAGCTTTATTTTCATTAAATTCTAATAAAATATATTGTCCTATTAACGAAGTTTTAACTTTATCATTATAAATATATTCATTATAATAATTATTCATTAAATTTTCTTCATTTTGATTTTGCTTTATCGTATTTAATTTATTTGATATTATTTCATATAATTCTATATTTTTAATATATAAAACTAATGAAGATAAAGTTGGTGAATAAGTTTCTTCTAAAAAATTTCCTTGTTGTTTAAATAATGGAATTTTTAATCCAAATGAACTAATTCTTTCAAAACTTTTAAAAAAATCTCCTAATGTTATATATTCTATTAACTTTTGATTTGAAAATGATATTTTTACTAATTTTTTAAATATAAGGAAATTTGAAAGATAATTTGATTTTGTTTTATATTTTTTATATAAAATATTAACAAATTTATCACTTTTATTAATAATTATTGGTTTTATTTTAATGTTTTCATCAAAATAATTTTGATTTTTTTCATTTTTAATATCCATAAAATTAATAGAATTATTCTTATGAGAATTATAACTTTTATTAATGTAAATTGTTTTTTTTGAATAATTATTATTATAAGAACTAATAGCAGATTTCCTTAATTTATCATTTATAAAATTATTTTTATTATTAAAAGGAGAATTATAACATTGATTAAAACTATTATTTAAAAATTGAAAATCTTTAATTTCTTCATTATTAGAAGAAGAATTAGTAAAGGATAAATTAGGTGAAGCATTTAATTGACAATTTAAATAATTAAAAGTATTTATAATATCAGTTTCACTATACATACTTAATGCTTGAATTCCTTTAGAAGATTGAGATAAATTACTATAACTTATAATATCATCTGAAATTTTTATTTGATTTGTTAAATAATTAGGAATATTTATTGCAATAAACATTTTAATTAATGTAAATTTTTTCATTGTAATTGAATTAAAATTAATTTGTAATTTTTCTAAATTACATAAATCTTTTTTATTATATGTTGAAAATAAAATTCCAATATTTGAATTTCTTATTAAAGGAGTAAAAAAGGTATTTCTATATCTAAATAATTTTTTATTATTATTTCCACATAATTTTAAATAATCTTTTTTATAATCATCAATTCTAGACTCAATACTTTTAATTAAACTTTTAGAATCAATAGAAAAAGAAATATCATTTTTTAATAATTCACTTTCATGAACAATTCCATTTAAAGAACAAGTAATTTCTCTATTAATAAAAGATTTATTAATTTCTTTAAAATATTTATTTTGTTCTTTATTATTATCTAAATCTATTTCTATTAATATACATGATGTTTTTTCATTTCCATTTAAAACTAAAGAAACTGAAGGATCATCCCAAATTGAAATTTCATTTTTCAATTGATTATTATTTTGAATTGGAAAAGATAATTTTTGTTCTAAATATTTTTCATTATCTGAATTATTATTTATTTTTATTTTCTGTATATTTAATTTATTATTAATATTAAATCCTTCTGTTTCCTCTTTTTTTTTTAATAATAATAATAATTGATTACTTGAAATATTAGGAAAAAAATATGTATTATTATTATTAAATAAATAACCTACAATTGTTTTATTTTGTTTTATCGTTAAGTTTAATTTATATGTAGTACATTTATTTAAACAATTAATACTTTTTTTGTGAATTAATTTTTTTTTTTGTATTGATTTTTCATTTATGTTTTGAGTATCATTTGTATAATCATTACTTATTGTTTGAGAATTATCATTTTTTAATTCAATATTATCATTTGATGTTTTAATCTCTGAAAACATCTTTTACAATTAAATAAAAATTTAAATAATTATTGTTATTTTTTATAGATTTTATAACATTTTTGTGCGTTTCAAAAAAATGAAAAAAAATAATTTGAATTATTTATTTTAAGTAAGTACCAATTTAAAATATTATTTCTCGAATTTTCATTTTTAAAAATTCTTTCCAAACGCATTTAATCATGAATATTAATTAAATAGTAAATATTCCCATTATATATAATAAAAAAATATTTTTAAATTAATAAAAATATTAATTAAAAAATATTCAAAAAAATGAATGATATTCTTTCAAATAAATTAATAGAAAAAGAACTTCATATACTAAGTATAATAGAAAGTATAGGAAAAAAAAATTAATATCTCCTTTAAATAATTTATTAAATGCTTATTATAAAGAAGGAAATAAAAGAAAGAAAAAATCTCAAGAAAAATAATCAACAAATTCTTCAAATGGTATTTTTAGGAAAAATATTCAGAAAAGTAATTCTCCTCAAAATAATAATAATCTCAAATATTTGTGTAAAAAGTATAAATAATGAAATTAATATTAAATTATTATTCAGAAGATAATATTATAAAAATGAAAAATGAAGAACCTATTAAATAAAATTCAAATGATAGATGAAAAAAAAACTGTTATTTATTTATAACTAGAAGTTTATGTAATATAATAAATAAAAATTGAATCAAGGTTCTTTTTTAATTAATGATTAGTTAATTGATTGTAACAATATTAAAGGTAATTTTTTCCATTATATCAATGGAAATAATATCTAATTAATAAAGTAAGAAATTATGTTTAAAAATAAAAATTTTGTGAAGATAAATGATTTTAACATTTTTTACTGCACATCATTTCACATCAAATTTTTTTGTAAATATATTTAATAAACAAATTATATTTAAATGCTATTAATATTGTAAATTTAAAATCTTTTTTATGGAAAAAAAACAATAAAATTAAATATTTACTCAATCTCAAAAATATTAGTTAAAAAGTTATTCAGAAATCTTTAAGATTATCTATTTATAATATTCAAAAAGTAAAAAAAATGTCAAAATAATTTTGTATCAAATTTTATTTGTTTTTTTACTAAATTATTGATAATTTGTATTTAATTAATTAAAAAAATAAATATTATTTAATTTTAAAAATATTTAAAGATAGAGAATATAATAAAAAAGAGATGTTTGGGCCACAAATTATATATAATTTGAATTTTATTCTAAAATTAAATAAAAATAAATGAAAATGTTTAATTGTTTATTTGAAAAAAAAGTTTTTTCAATTTTATAAAAAATTATTTTTTAAACATTAACATAATATGAATCATCATCGTCATCATAATATTCTTCACTTGATGAATAATTATTTAGTTTTTTAATATGTTTTTTTGGTTTTCTTCCTCTTTTTTTCTTTTTTTGTTTTTCATTATTTTTCTCAGTATTATTTAAAAGTATTAATTCCATTTCTTTCTTTTTTATATAATATAAGTCTAATATTTTTTTATATTTTTCATTTAAAGAATTCATTAAGTTATTTAAATCTAATTCTCTTTTTTCTAATTGATTTTTTATATCTAATTGATATTTATCAAATAAATTTAAATGCTCTAATTGTTTTTCTATAATATGATTATTTAAATCTTTTATTTCTTCTTCACAACCTATTTCTTCATATATACATTTTAATTTTTCATTTTCTTCAACTTCCATTATATTTAATTATTAATATGAGAATGATAATTATTAAATATTATGATTTTTAAAATTTGTATGACCAAAAAAATAAATAAATTAAATTTCATTTTCAATACAAATTTAAACTATTTTTTTTACTTTTTTATTTATTTTTAATAAAAATTTATTTTACTTAATTAAATAAAATTTATATAAACTATATATTATTTCAAAAATTTTATTAGATTTTAAATCAAATCATCTTCAAATAAAATTAATAAAATAATATTTAATTAAAAGTAATCATAATATTTTTTAATTTGAATTATTTAAAATTATTTAAAATAAAAATAAAAATTAAGAATTCACTATTTCACTTTTCATTTCAATGATATTATATTAAATATTATTAAATTTGTTAAATCTTCTATTTACTGAATAGATAAAAATAAAGATTTTTTTATCACTTTTAAATTATCTAATAATTAAACAAGAAAAAATATATTGTTATATTTTTATTATTTTTAAAAAATTATTATATTTTTAATATAAATTTTTTTCAAAATCTATTTGACTTGCTGTTAACCCTGCTGAATATTTCATATCACAATAAAAGTATTTATTTTTTTTAAAAAATAAAAATTCAAATAACAATGAATAAAAAATCATCATTTTCTTTTTGTCCTTAGAATATGATGTTTTTGAAATATTTATTATTTTCATAAATTTATTAATTGAAAGAATTATATTTAATTTAATTTTATAAATTTCATTTTTTGAAATAAAATAATTATAAGTTAAAGTTTCTTTTGAATATGTATATATTGTTTTTAATTTCATATTTTCAGTTTCTAAACCTTCATCATCTAAATTATTTGTGATATTTATTGGTTTTTTTTCTGATTTAAAAATATTTAAATCTTTTTGAATTATATTTTTTAAAGAAGGTTTTTGAATTTTTGTAATTTCAATATATTGAATTATTATTTTCTTTTTTTTCTTATCATTTAAACTAAATGAAAAATTTAATAACATTTGAATTAATTTATCTAAATCATTTAAATTATACTTTCTATTTATTGTAATTTTCTTTATATTTTTCATAGTCATAAAATTAATTGAATCACTTTCTTCTTCAATTATATTTAATTTATTATTTTTTCTAAAAATATTTCTACTTTTAATATGTTTAACTTCATAATCATCGTCACTGTTTTTTCTTTCTAATTTTTTAACTTCACAAATTTTATTTACAATTTTAATATTAATTTCAGAATTTAAAAAAAAAGAATTTTCCAAATTTAAAATTAAATTCTTTATAAAATTTTCAAAATTTTTGTTATGATTGATATTTTCAATAGGTTCTAAATGACAATATAAATAAATAACATCAGATTTATTACAAAGTTTTTTATGAATATCTATTAATTTATCATAATCACTAAGAAATTCTAACATATCATCATAATTTATTTTTAATTTAAAAACTAATTTAATAAAAGAACAATAATTAATTTTTAATAAAAAATCATATATTTTATTATTAGAATCAGAATGAGGATAAATAACATCTAATAATTGCTTAAAATAAAGAGTATTAAATATAATAGAATTAAATTTATTTTTATAATTTTTAGAAATTAATTTTGTATCATTGCATTTATTACCTAAGTAAATAACATAATTTTCATTTTTAATAAAATAATCAGCATTAGGTAATAAAAAATATAAAGCATCAAATTTTCTATTTGTTTTATAAAAATAAACAGATTCATAAAATTGATTAAAAAATAAACTCATATAAGATTTATTACAATTAACAAAAGAAAAACAAGTTAAACAATCAATTTCTAATTTTTCAAAAATTATAGTAAATAAAGAATCAAATTCAAAATCACATCCTTGTTCTAAAGCTTCTGTTTCATCATCAAAATCAACAAATAAATAAAATATTTTATTAATATATTTTTTATTTAATTTTGTAATTTTTGTTTTTTGATTATTTTCTTTTATATTATCTTCTAACTTTTTTGAAAATTGTTCTATTTTACTTATATAATTATCATATAACGTTGGTAATCCTTCATGAAAAACATAATTATTAAAAAAGATAAAATAATCAAATTGAATTCCAAAATAATTTTCTGCGTCTTTAAATCTTAATTTCATTTTTGTTATTTCTTTTAAAGGAAATTCTAAATCTGTGTCTTTAAATGATTCTAATAACATTCTATCTATTAAAATACTTTCTTTTGATCTTATTTGTTTTTGTCCCATTTTATTAATTCATTATTTTTTAAATAATAATATTATAATTAGAAATTATTTTTTTTCATGTTTTGAAGAAATTATACTTTTAAAATCTTAACTTGTGATATAATTATTATAAAAGAAAATGAAAATCAATGAGAATAATAAATAACTTAGAATAAATAAACCTTGTTTATAAAATAATCATAAAATAAAAAATGTAAAAATAAATATATTTATATTTCATATTTTTTTATTTTATTTAAAATAATAAAAAATGAGTAAAAATGAAAAAATTTTTAAAATTGCAATTGTTGGTAACAAAGGAGTAGGAAAAACTTCATTTTTATCAATTTGCAATCCTTCAAAACATCATAAAGAAGATTGTTTTGTTATTCCTAAAAAATTAGGTCAAACAGATTTTAAGATAAAAATATTTAAAATAAATAATAGAGATGATGAAAAAAGAAATAATTCAATATTAAGTGAAAGTTTTTGTGTAATATTAATGTTTGATATGTCACAAAGAAATAATTTTGTTTCTTTACTTGAATGGATTATTTATATTATTGATACTATTAAATTTGACGGTTGTGTTTATGTTTTAGGAAATTATCCTGAAAATATAAAATTTTTGTGTACTACTCAAGATGAAGTTAAAACTTTTTTAAAATTAAAAACTCAAAAAGCTGATTTTTATGAAATTGGAAATAAGAATAAAGAACAAAAATTAAACTTAATTGATAGTTTGATTAAAAAAACAGCTGCTGATTATGAAAAATATATGAAAGATAAAAAAAATTGTTCGATTTTTTAATTAGTTTTAGTAATTATATTATATTGTATGAATTAGATAAAATATTTTTCATTTAGTTTTAAAACCAAAAATATTTGGAATTTATTTTGTTTTTGTTTATTAATGATTCATCCATAAAGGTAATTTAATTTATTACAATAATTTTAAAAAATTAAAAATTATACATTTTTTTAAAATTAAAAAGTAATTTCAGAAAAAATTTTGAACAATTTTATTATAAAATATCCGTGATTAAAACTATTAAAATAATTAGTAAATTTATTAAACATTAAATAGTTAATTATAATTACAACAAAATGAAAAAAAGACATATATTGAAAAATAGGAAATATTGTTATTTATATTATTATTTATATTATTATAACTAAAGTAGAAATAAATATTATTTTATCTATTTTAACTTTTGAAATTGGCAAAATGGGGATTAAGGATTGGGAACAATCCTCTTAAAATTAATATAATGTTTTGTATTATTGTAATTATAATGAAATAAAAATATTTATATTATATAAATATATATTGAATAATTTTATATAAAATAATTTATTATTTATAACAATTTTTATAAATATAAATGAAGTCATTTACTTTTTTTATATTAATTTATTTTTCCTTAATATCTTTCGCACTAAATGAAGATGTTATAGATGATGTAGAAGTTTTGAAAAATAGAGTATGGGAAGGATATGAAACAAAAGTAGGTGCTCATTATTATGCTTATTCTCCATATATAACAGGATATTCTAAAGTTACAAGTTATATTATATTACCAGACAAAGTTAATACAAATAATGGGGCAAGAAATGCATATATATCTTTTGGAGTCCTTGGATTATATGGAAGTATTGACACAGGTATAATGAATGCAGGAAAAGGAAGAGGATGGTGCCCCTGCAAATATGATACAAAGAAAGACGAATTTATAGCTTATCAGAATTATTATGGTCCTGCTGATACAGTAATTGTAGGGTTAACAATAGAGGTACTATCACAAAGAATAGTTATATTTTCTGTTAGTTTCAGGGATAAAAATTTAAAAATATTGAAATCATTTAATGTAAAATTTGACGCTTCTCATATTTTAGTGTATGAAAATAATAGAGTAAAAAATAGATTTTATAGATTTGCTTCTTTAGTACCAGTACAACAAGATGATCAAAATGATAAAACTTATATGGTAGGAGGTAAATTTACAGGATTAACTATAGTTAGAAATGGTATAGGTTATCCATGGGGAATTACTTTAGATGATATTGATGTTGCTTGGAAAGTTTCTACTAAAAGAATTCCATTTATTTATGATGAATCAAATGATAAATTTGATATTATACATAATAAAGATGGTAAAATGCCTGGATTCATTAACTAAATCCATATGGATTTTAATAAATTTATTTTAATTCAGATTTAAACATTATTAATAAGCTATTTTAAATTTTTGGTTTAATAATTTTTGTTTAGAAAATTTAAAAGGGGATTGGGAATTTTCTTCATATCTAACTTTTGTTTCTTCCGATATTTTATAAATACTTTCTCAATAATTTTTATCAAAATTATCTTTAGGATCAGGAAAAAAAGGCGCCAAAAATGTTTTTTTATATTTAATATTTTTTATGAATATATCTCTGTTTTATGTTAATAATGT
>JAJJLU010004045.1:0-19859 GCA_023807065.1 Isotricha intestinalis
GCAAAAAGATTCTCAATATAGAATAAGAGAATGTGTTTATGAAACTTTAGCTAAATTAGGTGCAAATTATGGATTAGATGTATTTAAAAGTTCTATTGAAAGTTTATTCTTTAATTATTTAAGTGATACTGTTGCTTCTGTTAGAGAAGTTGGTATTCAAAGTTTAAAATTATTAATTCAAAAATTTGGATCTGCTTGGATTATTAGTAATTTAGTTCCTAAATTTACAAAGCTTTTTAAGTACTCCTAAATTAAGTTATTTACATAGAATGTGTATTATTCATTCTCTTTGTGTTTGTTCTGGTTTCTTAGATCCTAAACAAAATACTGAATTAATTGTTCCTATGATTTTAAAATGCTTAAAAGATAAAATCTCTAATGTTAGGTTTTATACTATTAAATTAGTTCAGAAAATTTTTAAAAACTTTGATTCTGGAAGTAAAGATAAAATCGAAAGTGCCATTAAAGGTTTAACTGGGGATGAAGATCCTGATGTTAAATATTATGCTGGGAAATTTTTGGAAAGTACTAAGTAAATGATAAATTAAATAATTATTAAAATAATAATTTTTAAAAATATTTATATTGATTTTTTATATTGATTTTTTATTCTTTTCTCTTTAAAATTAAAAAATTTCTTTTTTATAATTTAATTTTTATTCCTACATCTAAAATTTAATGATTTTTTTTTTTATTATTTCTATATAAATTTAATTTGCTTTTTTTTATTTATTTAAAGTATTTCTTCTGTGTCTAAATTTTGTGTTTTTGAAATAACTTATCACTTAACAATTATTAAATTTAATTTTTTCTTTTTCATTCATATGTTTATTCATTCTTTCTATAAAATCTTTTATTAATTTTTATAAATTTTCATTTGAATTTTAGATAATATCATTGATATTATTTCTCCAATTTTAGACATATTATATTTAATTTAATATATTTTTATATCTTTTAAATTAGAAAAAATGGCTTTAGCAGAATATAGGAATTTAAATTTTTTAACTTTAAATAATGGAAAAATAGTATTGTCAACAGATAATTATAAAATTAAATTTTTCAATGAAGAAGATTTATCAGAAATTAAAGAATTAGAAATTTCATTAATAAAACCTGTAATTAATGGTTTATTTACTTTATCAGATGGGACTTTAATTATTATTTCAGATCCTTTATTATTAATTAAAATAAATGCCAAAGATAATACTTATGATATTCTTCAATCAATACGAAATTTTCGTTTTAAAAAAATGATTGAAATTCCAGAATTAAATGAATTATTTATTTTAGATTTAGATAATATTAATATTTATATGAAAGAAATAAATAATTTTAAATATTTTAACCAATTAATAATATCTTTTAAAAAATGTTGTTTGAATTCATTATTAAGGGTAAATCATAATGAAATAGTAATATCTTCATATAATAAATTAACTTTTTATAATATATTTTCAAAAGACATGAAAGGAGAAATAGAAAATATATCAAATTTAGATTTTAATGAAACTTTATGTATGATTTCTGAAAAATGTTTAGCTGTTTCAGGATGGGATGAAATTTCTATAATTAATATTGAAAGTAAAACAAAAATCAGAAGTATTTTTATTAAAATGGTTACTTGCTTCTATAAAATTAATTCTCAATTTGTTTTAACTGGAGAAAAATATGGTGATATTAAAAAATTTGAAATTTTTGAAAACGATTTAATTTTAAATGAAACAAATTTTGAAAATTATAATGAAGGAATTAATAATTTTGTTTGTATAAAAGGTAAATTTTATACTGGTGTTAAAGACCAAATATTAGAAATTAAAAAAATTAATTATTGAAAATATACAAAAATAATTCTAATTATTCAAAAAATTTATTATTTAATTTAAAATTTCAAAAAAATCAAAAATATAAATAAATTTTAAAAATTTATATATAATGTCATCTCTAATATTAATTGATAAGGATATTTCAGACAAAGATAATATATTTGAAGAAATAACAAGTCCAGAATCATATACTTTAATTGATTTATCGAATAATAAATTAACAACATTACCAAAAGATTTAAGTAAATTTAAAAATTTAAAATTTTTAAATATTACAAAGAATAATTTTTCAAATTATGAAAAAATAGCAAATTCTTTAAGTACAATTCCACAATTAAAAGAACTACAAATTGATTTATCAAATCAAGAAAGTGCAATTGCAATTTTATCAGTTTTAACTAATTTAACTAAATTAAATGGACAAACTACAAATGATACTATATCAACTTCTTTAAATACAACTTTAAGAAAAAGTAATTTTAAAATTGAAGAAAATATAAAAAGTGATAAAGATGAAATTAGTTTAAATGATGAAATTGATATTTTTTCTGAAATTCTTAAATTTTTTAATGATGAAGAATTTAATATTAAATTCCAACAAAAATTAAAAGAGGAATTTTCAATAATAAATGCAAATATAAAAAAACCAAAGCAACTTTTTAATTTATATATTATAAAAAGTAAAATAAATATATATCATTTTTTAACTGAGGAAATATTAAAAAATATAATAAAATATAATAATAATGAACAAAATGAAACTTTTCTAGAAATAATTAAAATAATAAAAAATAAAGTAATAAATTATGAAAATATATTATATAATTCTCTTCAAAATTTTTCAGAAATTTCAAAATTAAAAGATGATACAAAGACAAATACAGAAGAAGATGAAATAAAAAAAACACAAAATGAAAAAGAAACTTTATCAAATAAAAATTCTACTCCAATTAAAAATCAATTAAAATATTATGATGATAATGATAATATAAATATTACAAAAAAACAATTAATCAATTTCTTAAAAAATATATTTAAATTTCATAAAGATATAAATAAAAAAAACCAATCAAATCATTTACCTAAAGAAACTTTAGCAAACTCAATTAGTTCTTATTTACAAACAAAATATGGTTTAAAAAATATTTCTCAATATTGGGAAAAACAAATTTTCATGGGATTAAATTATTTTAATGATGAAGAAACAGAAATAACTTTATTTACAAATATTATTGAAAATAAAATAGAAGAATCAACAATTGATTTAATAATAGAATTAAAAAAAACATGTGATAATATTTTATTAGATATTTTAAAACAGAAAAATCCTTTTAAAACATCAAAAGAAATAGATTTAATTTTTAAAAAGAAAAAAAATTCTTTTATAACACATAAAGATTGGAAAAAAATTTTAGACACTCTATATCCGGAAGATAATGAAATATTATATAATAAAATAATAGAATTTATAAATAAATCAAATTTAGAAGAACAAAAATATATTGAATTTAATATTGAAAAAGGATATGAATATTTAATGACAAGAGAAGATAAAAGAAATTTTTTATCAAATGTAAATAATTCAACAGTTAAATATAATATAATTTATTCACATTTTATTCATTTAATTTCTATTATTCAAATTGAATTAAGGAAAGAATATTTAGGAAAAATTTCTAATATTTTTATTAAATATGATAATGACTCTGATGGTTTATTAAGTGAAAATGAATTTTGTGAATTTATGAAAGAATTAGGAATTTCTCAATTCATTAATAAATTTTTAGATAAAATTGATCCTTATGAAAATAATTGTATTAATTTCAGTGATATAATAAATGTTTTAATGGAAGAACATTTACCTTATGAAAATATATCTCTTTTAGATAAAATATTATTAATTTAATCAAATTTTTTTTTTCATTTAATTTATAAATTTATTTAATATTTTTAATTAAAATTATTTTTATTATGGAAAATTTCAAAGTAAAAGATTTAAAAGAACCAGAATTTTCTAAAGTTGAAGATATAAAATATAATAAAAATGGATATAATCTTTATTTAAAAATAATATCAAAAAATATTTTAATTGATAGAAAAAGAATTGACGGTTCAATAATAGCAATATGTGATTTTATTGTTGGTGATGAAACTGGAGTTATTAAAATGAGATTAAGAAATAAAAATTATATTGATTTATTAAAAGAAGGAGATGATATTATTGTTAGAAATTGTAAAGTTTTTTATATTTCTCAACGTATTAGAATTCAAGTTGATGCATTTGGAAAAGTTGAAATTAATGAAAATGAAAAAGAACATATTGTTAAAGAAGTTAAAAAAGATAAAAATTTTAGTGAACAAATTGTTGATAATTTTAAATTTAGTCCTAAACAATTTTTTAATGGAGAAGAAAAAATATGATAAAATAATAATTTGAAAATAAATTGATTTAAAAAAAAAATAGATATATTTTTTATATATTTTTTCTTTCAAGAAATTAAGAATAATTTTTAATTTAATATGTATAAGAAAGAAGAAGATAGTTATTTTTCAAATTGTAATAATTGGCCTTATAAATTAAGAACTCCTTTAAAAGTCATTTTTTTAAATTTATCCAAACTCAAAATATTACCAAACAAAAGAATTCCATCAATTACAAATGTATCAAGAGATTATTATAATAATAATTCTCAAATAATAAAAATACTAAAAAAACATTTTAAAAATTTAAATGAAGGTGATCTTATTTATCTTTATTACACATTTATTTCTCAAAATTTTAGTTCTCTACAATATTTTCTTAATATTTGTGATATAATGAACACTATAATTAAACATTTCTTTTATTTTAGAAGATTAGAAAAAAAAAATTTAATTGGATATAGAAAATATAAAAATTCATATTTTGAAGATTATTTAATTAAAAGAGGAAATTTAGAACATATTTTTAATCCAGATGAACCAATTTCTGAATACAGAAAATTAGACATTGATGATAAAATGTTTTTTTCATATATTCCAATTAAATGTAGATTCATTGAAAATAAATCTATGGATTGTATATATGGTGATAAATGTCCTTTTGCTCATAAAAATGAAGAAATATTTTATCATCCAATATTATATAAAAAAATAAAATGTTGGAAAAAAAAAGATGAATGTCCAAATAAAGATAAATGTTGTTTTTTCCATGAAAATTATGAAAAAATGGAAAGTGAAATTGATTTTGATAATGAAACAATTAAAAAAATGATAGAAGAAATAAATAATATAATTATAAAAAATGAAAATGAAGAAAAATATTTTATTGAAGATTTAAGAAATGAAAATAATATACCTTCAGAATTTAATCCAATTACTTATAAAACACATAAATGTCCTTTAAATCATTTATGTAAATTAAATATTTATCAATGTTTAAATTATCATGATGGAAAAAATGATAAAAGAAGACCTTTTCAAACTTATAAAGCTGAATTTTGTGAAAATGTATTTAATGAAAAAAAAGAAAGAATACCAAATAAAATTTGCCCTTTTAGAGATACTTGTAAAAAATGTCATAATAAATTTGAATACATGTATCATTTAGATATATTCAGAAAAAAATTATGTCCTTTTGATAAAAGAAATATCAAATGTAAAAATAGATTATTATGTCCTTATTATCATAAAGATGATTCTAATGAAATATTTGATGAAAATATATCTTTTAATAAAACAATGATTATTTGTAATCCTGATGTTATTAAAGAATATTATTTCAATTTAATGGATAATTATTTAAAAGAAGGATTAACATATTATCGAAAATTAAAAGAATCATTGAATTTACATAAATGTCCAGAATGTCATAAAAATATAATGTTATTTTATAAAAGCTATAATCAAACTAATACTGGATATATATATTGTGATAAATGCATCAATGATAAAAATGAAGATAATTATGAAAATATTAAAGTGAAAAATAATATTAAATAAATAATAAAAAATAAGAAAAAATTGTATTAAAAAAAATAAAAAGTAAAAAAGCCTTGAAAAAAATAAATTATTCCAAAAAAATTAAAATCATAGTAATATCATCAATAACTTCTTCTTCCCTTAACCATCTTTTTTTACTTTCTTCATATAAAAATTCACAGCATCCTTTCATATCATTTTTTTCATAGAACAAAGAAATAATATCAATACATTCTTGGCTAGAAATGAATTCCCAAACTCCATCACTCGCAATAATAATAAATTTATCTCCATCATGGAAAAAGAATTCTTTAATTTCAGGTTCGCTAATTACTCCTACAGTAGCAGCGACTCTATCTCCAAAGCTTCTAGTCATAGCTAATCCAGGGACATCATCTTCTTTAACCCAAACTCTTTGAGGTCCAATAAATTCTCCTTCATCAATGAAAGGTTGAATTCTCCCATCATTTTCTATAATTCTCCTTGCTTCATCTTCTTCTGTTGGTTTGTGATCACGTGTTAAATCAATTGATTTATATTTTCCTATCTCCTTATCGAATCTTCCTAATACTGCACGAGAATCACCTATGTTTGGACATATTAATTTCTCTGGTGTATATATTACTGATACACATGTTGACCCTGAAAAAGTAGAATTTATATTTTCATTATCTACTAATTTTTCATTCGATAAAATAAATGTTTCTCTTATTATTTCATTTACTACTTCACTATCTGTTAAAATATTTTTATCTTGGAGATTCATACTCAAATCATATGGAAGAATCTCCTTTATGAATCCTGATACAAAATGTCCTTCAACTCCATGACCATCACATACTGAAAGATAATAATAATCTTTATTTCCTCCAAAGTTTGGAAATACAAAAAAGGAATCTTGATTATTTTCTTTCTCTTGTTCTCCATCAAATCCTACATGAGTAAATGTATATATGTTCTTTATTTTTTTTATTATTTTCTTATTTTTTAATTTTTCTTTCATCTCATTTTTTGAATGAGATAAATTCCTTTCTTTTTCTTTATTTTCATTCTTCTCTCTTTCATTTTTTTCTGATAATTCCTCTTTTGATTTTTGTAATTGTTGAGATATTGTTAAAGAGTCTTTTTCATTTTTTTCATTTTGATTTAATATATTATTACTAATATTATTATTTAAATTTTCAGAACGTGTTGATGATATTGGACTTGGTTTTAATTTATTTTTTATTTTTGATACTTTATGATTATTTATATTATTATTATTTATATTTAAACTTATATTTCCACTTTTTATTGATATATTCATTTTACTATTATTTGATGAATCATATGTTAAATCACCTGAAATTATCATTTGTTTACTTTGATGAGTATTTGTATTATTTATTCTTTTACTGGGATTATATAAATTTATATTTTTCTTTATTAAATTCTTATTTACTGTATTTTTATTTTTATTAATTGAATTTGAATGAATATTTTTCAATTTTTCTGTTCCTAAAATTGGACTTTTACTAATATATTTAAATTTATTTGGATTTGGAGATAATTTTGATCCTACATTATTATTACTTCTTGTTATTGGACTTAAACTTCTATTTAAATTTTGTTGTCTGAAAGAATTATAAGTTTTATTCATTGGATTATGATTATTTACAAATAATTTATTTTTATTATTCATATTTATACTCTTTGTATATAAATGTGATGAATTACTATTATGAGTTATATTTAAATCATTAAATCTTTGAAAAGAAAATAAATTTAATTGATGATAATTCTTTGGAACTGGAATTGGTGATTTTCTTGGTATTCTATTATTTTTTTTTTTTTTAATTTGATTTATTCCATTTTTATTTTTATTAATATTACTCATTAATTCAAATGCATTTTGACCTACATTTTTTCCTTGATTAATATTATTTTTTTTAATATTTTTATTTTGGAAATTTAAATCTCCTTCGATTTGAATTTGCCCTTTTTGAAAATGATTGTTTTTATTAACTATAATATTATATTGTTTAAAACCATTATGTAAAATATTTTGATGATTTGTTTTTTTTGAAATTTGTTTTGGGATTGGTTTAGAACTAGGAGATAAGGAAGAAGGACTTCTTACTCTTTCAGAACTTTTTGTTCTTAATTTATAATTATTAATATATTGTTTTATTACACTAGACATTATGCTAATTAATTTAATAATTTAATTTTAACATTGATTTGAAAATAATTATTTTTATTTTTCTAATAATATTAATTAGAAAAATTTTTAATATAATTATTAACTTTTTATTTTTATTAAATCCTCATTTAAAAATTTTTTGGCTTCTTCAATAACACTTTCTTTATCAGATGTATCTCTAATTCTTTCAATATAAGTTTCAAGGAAATTAACATAATATTTTAAAATAATTTGGCCTTCAGTTTGATAAATAATGATCCATTTAAATATCCTTATCATTTTAGAATGAATTTTTTGGCAATTCATTTCTAATCCCTTTAATAGATATGGGATATCTTCAGAATTAAAATAAATATTTTCAACACTTAAATTTGAAAAAAATTTTAACATAAAAATTATACACCTACATGCTTTTTCTTGTATATATATGTACTATGACTACGAGTACTTTCTTTGAGGTATTTTCACATCCTAATAATTTTATACATAATTTAAAATTAATAGCTATTTTTTCTATTTTTGGAATAAAATTTTTTAAATAATCTTCTTTGTCAAAATTTGAAGAATATTTATCATCTATAGCTTCATTTATTTTATACATTAATTCAAAAAACATTTCTATTACAAATTCTGTATATATTGTTTCATCTATTATATTATCTTTTGATATCAAATAATTTACTTTATCAATTAAATCTAATTGAATTATATCATCGAATTTAGTTTCTTTAGATTCTATTAATATAATTAATATTTTAATTAGATTTAAATTAGAATAAAAGTCTTTTTCTTTCATTAATGTAATAATTTCATTTATTATTCCAACTGAACGATACTATTTAATAAAAGCACTATTTCTTTCTATAATTAATGAAAGAAATGAAAGAGAATCTCGTAATGTATCTGAATTTTTTAATAAGTCATATATTGTTGGTAATATATCTAATATAATATTATTTATTTGGCCTGTTTTTCCTTTATTTATTTCTGTTGCTGAATATAAATCTTCATCATCTAATATTATTATTAATATATTTGCACATATATTTAATGGAAATCTTTTATAATTTTTATTTAATTTTAACGTCAATGAAAATATTTTTTGAAACATTTGTTTTATTATAAAATCAATCTTTTTTTTTAGGCTACTTTGATTTTCTCTTAACGATTTTATTAAATCAAATGATTTAGTAATTAATATTTCATTTTCATTATTTATATTATTATTAAGTATATTAATTAAAGAATCGAAAAATTGAATTTTATATAAGTGAATAGATACTTTTTGATAAGGAGAGACTATTTTTAAACAATCAATTAGAGATATAATTTCTGGGTCATTTTTTTTATTATTCTCAATAGAAATAAAATATTTAATTATATTATCACAAAATTTAATCAAAAATATTTCATAAATTTTAACATGTGAATAAAATTTTCTATCTTTTCTTAACTTTTGCATTAACTCAAAAACTTTTTCTCCATATTTAATAATAATATCAGCATCATTAAAAATCAAAGAAAACAAGAGAATAATTTTACCTTTAATAATACTATTACCACTTTCCAATAAATTAATACACTCAGGGATGAAATCATCTAAATTAATAATTTTAATATTATTATCATCTCCAGCAATTCCAAACAATAAACAATTAATAATATATTGTTGATTGTTTTGATTTTCTTTCTTCAAAACAAGATTTAAAGTATTAACTTTATCAATAAAAACTTTTAATAAAGAAGGTTTATGTCTAATTAAATGTGAACAAGTTTTCAAAGCACAAGTATAAATTTCATTATTATCACATTTTTCATTATAAATATTTAATATTTGACTAATATAATTATTATTAGAAGTAAAATAATTTTTACATATAGTATTTATACAAAAGATATTTTCTATTGTTTTCAAAGAATAAAAACGTACTTTTTCACCAGAATGAGTTAAAGCAAATAAGAGAGTAGAAAGAGCTTCTTGTGAAATATTCCATTCTGAATTTAAATCATATTCTTCTGTTATTTTAGCAGCTAAAAAAAATAAATGTTCACCCAAAGTTGTTATTCCAATCTTATTTAAATTTATATTTTTTTCTGATATTAATAATATTAATTTCTTTGTTAAATTATATTTATCTAATGGAATTTCTATTAATTTTGAATAACGAATTATATATCCTATTATACTACATGATCTTATTCTTATGTTATTGTCTTTTATATCTAAAAATTTTATTAGTAATTCCATAAATAATGAATTTACTATACTATTTGCTAACTCTTTGTTTTTTATTATTGATTCAAAATAATTTAATATATTTAATAATTCTTTGTTTTGATTATTTAAAGCATATTTATCCATTAATTGATATATTTCAATTAAATAATTTTCAATTTGCTCATATTTTTCATCGAAAAATAATTTTTTTATTTCTTTTAATTTTAAAAAACAGGATTCATAATCAATAATTATATTTTCAGGAGAATCAATTATTATATTCCCTATAATTTGTTTTATACTTATATCACTGTTATGAATCATTCTTTTATGAATTTGAGATAATTCATCTGGTTTCACTATTAATATTTCATTTTGAATAACATCTATTCCTCTGTTATCTTTTTTTATATTTATTTTTCTTACCTTTATATTAATTGAATTTGATGGAATTGTATTTATTTTATTATCTTTATTCGAAATATCTTCTTCTTGTTTTTCATTTTTTAAATTACAATCATTTTGGAAATTAAATTCTTGCTCAGTATTCTTAGTATTATTATTATTTTTAGAAGAAGCATAATCATCATCTTCTTCATTTTGAATGAAATTATTATTTTTAATAATATTACTATTTTCAAAAGAAAAATTCAAAAAACTATCATTTAAAGAAATATTATTAAAATTATTAGAAGAATATTCAAATTCCCAAAAGGCAAAATTTTCAATTTCTTCCCATGAAATTCTATCATCAGGATTTTTTACTAATAATTTTTTTAAAACATCAATAAATTCTATTGAATATTTTTCTAATTCTATCTTCTCAAAATCAACTTCATAATTAATAATATTATAAACTAAATCATTAATATGTTTATCATAAAAAGGAACTTGACCAACAGCCATTTCATACATAATACATCCTAAAGCCCATAAATCACTTTTAAAAGAAAAAAGTCCTGTTAAAGAAAATAATTCAGGAGCAGAATAATAAGGAGACATTGACATTTTATTTTTTTGAATTTTAATATATGACATTTCATTTATTTTCACAATTTTCTTAAAATCACATATTTTTACATTTCCAAATTCATCAATTAATATATTACTTGGTTGTAAATTACAATGAATTATTCCATTTTGATGTAATGTTTTTAATCCTAATAATAATTGTGTACTTACTCTTTTAATTTCTTTTTCTAAATAATTACTTTCTTTGTTTTTCAACATTAAAGTTGATAAATTTCCTCTTGCACAAAATTCTAATTCCATATAAAAATTATTATTATCCTCTGCATAACCCAAAGTTTTTATTATTGAAGAATTATTTATTGTTTTTAATATTTCATATTCTTTGTCATATTCATCTTGATGTTTTTTTTTATATATGATTTTACTACTATATATTTTATTGTTTGTATTTTTCTAGTTTTAAATATTTCTATTGTATTATCACTGTTTTCATATATATTCTTTCTTTTAATTTAACATTTAAAGGAGGATAATTATTAATCATATTTATATTTATACAAATTGAAATTGTCTTTTAATTTTTTAGAATTATTTTTTATTATATTTGAATATAATATATAATATATTATATTTTAGAAATATATAAAAAAATATCCAATCAAAAGAGATAAAATATAATTTTTATTAAAAAAGAATAAATATAAAAAATGGGAAACTGTGGTCCAGCTAATTATAATCGAGATCCAATTCAATTTTACAAAAACGTAAACATAAATGAAACAGATCAAAATAGTGCAAAAGAAAAAGTAAAATTAACAATATCTCTTCACAATGTTCCGGATATGAATTTAAAATGGGTATCTTTATTATTATATACAAATAAATTAAGAACAAATTATAAAATAGGAGGTCAAACAGAAAAACAATCAAAGAATTCATTAAATGATATATCATTTACTCAATTTTTTATAATGGAATATTATTTTGAAAAAGAACAACCAATGGGAATAAATATATTATCAACATCAAATATATTAGTTCAAACAACATTAGGAAGTATAATGGGAAGTAGAGGACAGAAATTTACTAAAAAATTAGATGATGGAAGTACATTAGAAATAAATGGAAAAAGTTTAAATAATAATAATATGAAAGCTCATTTTGACATAACTGTAAATGGCAATTTAAAAAATACTGGATTAACATTTTTAATAAGATATTTAGGAGTTCAAAATAATCCTCAAAATAATCCTATCTTCAGAAGTGAAATTAAAGAAGGAATTGATTTAATTAATTTCCAAAGAGCAACTATTCCTGCAATGTATTTAGCTCCTGATGGTAAATATGAAAATAATATTCTTGCTATTGAAATTAATGATTGTTATCATGAAAAAAAATTAGGGGAATTTGTTGGCCCAATGACTAATCTCCTAAGTAAAAATGTTCCAATTCCATTAATAAAAAATGGTAATGCAACAGTAAATATGAAATTAGAAAAAGAATATTCATTTCTTGATTATTTAAAAGGAGGAATGGAAATAAACTTAATAATAGGAATAGATTTCACATCATCAAATTTAGATCCTAAATTACCAAATTCATTACATAATATAACATCAAATGTAAAGAATTCCTATGAGAAAGCAATAAAATCATGTGGAGATATAGTAGGATATTATGATTATGATCAATTATTTCCAGTATATGGTTATGGAGCAATATTACCAAATGATACAGTAGTTTCTCATTGTTTTCCCATTAATGGAAATCCACAAGATCCTAATATAAATACAATTGATGGCGTTCTTGAAACTTATAGACAAATATTACCAATGTTAAAATTACATGGTCCAACTTATTTTGCTCCAATTATAAATGAATTAAATAAAAATGTTAAAGAAGATTTAGCTGCAGGTAATACAATGAATTATAGTATATTAATGATATTAACAGATGGTTTAATTAATGATATGGATGATACTATTGATGCTCTTGTTGAAGCTTCTTTTCTACCTATTAGTGTTATTATTATTGGAATTGGAAATGGAGATTTTGGAAATATGGATATTTTAGATGCTGATGAAGAACCATTGTTTGATAGAGGAGGAAGAAAAGCTGATAGAGATTTAGTTCAGTTTGTTCCTTTCTCGCAATATGCTAATGATGGAGAAAAATTAGCTGAACAAGTTCTTGAAGAAGTTCCTAGACAAGTTGTTGAATATTATCAACATAATAAAATCTATCCTGCTGATCCTGTTTTAAATATTGCTTAAACTTTTTTATCTGGATTTGATTTACTTAAAAATTGTTGTTGAAAATAGATAAGAAATAGTTATTTTAGTTTTAGGAAAAAATTTTATTTTTAAAAAAATATTTTTAATTTTTATTCATTTTAAATTAAATTTCCCAAAAAAAAAATTTAAAAATAATGAAAAAGCAAGAAACCAAACGAACAAAAACAGATTACTTAAGTACAAAATCAAGTTTTACTTCGAAAACAATAGATTTTTCAAAAATAAACAAAGATAAAATAGAAGAATATATAGAATTAATGCAAGAGCATCAAATGAATTGTGTAAAAGCTCGAAATTTTATAGAAGCAGAATTAGCAAAACAAAGAGTTATTCAATTAAGAAAAATTAAAGAAAAAAAGCAATTTAAAGATGCAACTAAAAGACAAGGAAAAGAAACTCAAGATTTAAAAAATACAAAAATAAAAGAATTAAAAGCATTCAATGCTTCTTTTGATATTAAATATGGAGAAGAAATGAGTAAATTGGAAGATATGTTAATGGAACTTAAAAATAAACAAGATCAAGAATTTCAAGAATATATTGAAAATGTTGAAAATAATTATCCTAATGAACCTAAACCTTCAAATGATTTAATTAATCTAGAAAAACAATTAGAATATTATATTAAGACTGAAGAGTATATTATTATTTAATATATTTTACAAATTTTTTTAGTTATCCAAATGCTCATCTTGCTCAAGTTGAAATTGAAGAATTAACTAAGAAAGAAAAAGAAAATTTTGAAATGTTAAAAGAAAGAAAAATTGAAAAAGATATTTCTTCTTTAAGATTGAAACAAAATAATGAAATGAAAGCAATGGAATTAAAAATTGAGAATCATAAAAATGCTTTATTAAGAGAAAAACAACAAAAATTAATTGAAATTGAATTAAAATATAAAAATAAAGGTAAAGAACTTGAAAGGAAACAAAAAGCTGAAAGAGATGCTTATCAAAGAATTTTAGATTCTGGAAATTCATCAAGACCAATGACAACAAGAAGATTATCAAGAAGTATGCCAAGAGATTATTCATAAAATGAAATAAAAATTAATATCATTAATTTATTTTTAGTAAATAATTATATAATATATATTATATTCTTTTATTCTCAAAAATTTTTTTAATTATTTTTAATAAAAAGGTTATTTTTTATTAAATAATATTAATTAAATATTGAATTTCATTTAATTTTTTAGTTCTTTTTTAAAAAGATGATATTTTAAGTGAAAAAACCCACAAAAAAAATAATAATGATGATTATAAAAAAACTTTAAATAATTTGAAAAATTAAATTCCATAACTCAAAAAATTTATTATTTATCTTTAATAAAAATTCATTTTAATATTGTGATTTAACTTTTCCAGTACCTCCAAGAACGAAAGTTTTGCATCTTTTAATTCTATATAAACTTTTTCTTTTACAAACAGTACATTCTAATCTAAGAACAATTTTTTTAGTAGTTTTAGCTTTCTTTCTAAAAATAGGTTTTTTTTGACCTCCAAACCCTTTTTGTTTAGTATCATATCTTCTTTTTCCTTGAGCTTTAGTTGATTCTTTTCCTTTTTTATATTGAGTCACTTTATGATTTGTATGTTTTTTGCAAACAAATTTGCAAAAAGTTCTTTTTGTTTTTGGCATGTTTACCATTTTTTAAATGATACGAATAGTTAATTTTTTTTTTAATTTTTTATTACAAAATAAATATTAAAAATATTAAAATGATTATATAATAAGAATGATGATAATTTAAAATTTTTTTCAAATTTTATATTTTATATTTTAAAATGTATATTAAGTTATACATAACTTACCATAAAACAATTCCAAAATATTTTTACAATATTATAAAATAATTATATTATTTGAATTAATTAAACATGACAATGCAAAATAAATAAATATCAATGCAATTATTTAATAGTATAAACAACTTCTGTTGATTTTTCCTATAAATATATCATATAAAAAATGAATTTCAGATGTCTTCTAATTCAAGGGAGAAAAAAATGGAGGATCAAGACATGAATTTAAATAAAATAGAAGACAATAAAAAGGAAAATTTAAAAGTTCCTGAAGAGAATAAATTTGAAGAAGATGATGAATCAAACTTAGCATTTAATAGTAAATTACTTTTAGATGCTGATAAAAATGTAAAGAAAGATTCTTTAGATTTGGGTATTAAATTTTCAATTGATTATGCTCCTCAACAAAGAATTCATGAATATTTAAATAATGATTTAATAAAAGCACTTGATAATAATTTGTCTAATCCACAAACTCCTATAACAGAAAATTATAATAGTAATAATAATGAACAAGGGAAATATAATATCAATCAAATACCTCAAATTGATTTAGGAAAGGAAGAAAAAAATATTAAACAAACTCCTTTGAGTTTAAATTCAAATAAATTTGATTATTCGAAAATAATAAATAATAAAGGAATAAATTCTTCAAATTATTCTTTATCTAATTATAATCAAAAAGAAAAACAAAAAAAACCTTTTGAAATTAGAGAAGGTGATTGGACTTGTTTTGATTGTAATAATTTAAATTTTGCTTTTAGAACTAAATGTAATAGATGTGGTTTGCCTAAAGAAATTTCTGTAAAAAAATATAATTTAGGTTTAATTCAAAATTTAAATATTCAGGGAAATACTAATGTCTATTTTTATCCAAAAAATTTTCCAAAATAGTAAGTATTCAAATGTTTTAATTGTTGTATACTCAGATTGAGTGTATAATTATATTTATTCTTTTAAATTTTTAATTTTTATTTATTTAAATTAAGGGTGATTTATTAAAAAAATAAATTTTAACCTAATGAGTTTAAATTAGTGTATTTCTGTATTTTAAAATTCGGAATTTTTTTATTTTTTTTATAGTATTTTATTCAATTTATATTTATCTATCAATATATTACTTTATTATTGTTTTTTTTAAAAATATAATTAATGGAAAAAAACACTTTTCAAAAAAAAGAAAATAAATCTGAATAGAAAACAATAGGACTATATTATCAATTTTTATTGATTATTTATTCAAATATTTCATATTATAATAATCAGAAATTAATTTCAAGCAATTCAAGATTATTTTGTAGATAGATTATTAATCATTTACAAATAAAATATATATTGAAAATATTTCCATTAAATATTTCAGAAATTGAATATATTTTAAATTATTGAATATACTTTATATCAATTAAATATAAAACATTTCAAATGACAATATAAGAAAAAATTCATTAAAAACAATAAATAGGAAAAAAAACAAAACAAAAAAAAAATAATAAATAATTAAAAAAATGGCAACTGAAAACATAGACCAAGACTTACTCGACAATGGGATAAAAGAACCAGCAACAGCAGATATAGAGCAAGAATATAATTCTTCAATAAACGAAATGGGAACTGATCCCTCAAAAGCAAACATAGCTCGAGTGCTTCGATTATTATATACATCTTTTAGAACAGTATCAGGAAACGATAAAATATTAAGAAAAATGTACAAAGATACTAAAAAGAAATTGATAGAACAAATGAAAATAAATAAAACAATAAGTGACAATCAAAAAGAAGAAATGAGAAATTTTGAAAATATGTCTCAAAAATATAATGAATTATTAAAAGCACAAATACAAGCTAAAGAAGATATTCAAAAATTAAAAGAAGCTAAAAATGAATTTACTGTTAGTGAAAAAGAAGAACCTGAAATTGATGAAGGTGTTTTACAAGAATTAAGAATTCAGAATGAACAATTAAGTTCTGAATTACATGAAGCAAAAAGTAGATTAAATGAAAATTCTAAAGAGTATAATAATTTAAAAAAAGAATTTGATGCTTTAGTTAAATTAAAAAATGAATTAAATACTGCAAGAATTGAATTAGAAAATAAAAGAGCAGAAGAAGCTTCTTTGTTTAAAACTGATTTAGAAACAAAAGATAATGAAATAAAACATGTAAAAGAATTATCTGAAAAAAGGAAAAAAGATTTTGATGAAAAAGAAAAAGAATTTAATGAAGCAAAAACAGAATTAAATAAAAAAGTAGTTGAAATTGATGGTATGAAAAGAAAAATAGATAATATGAATTTAGATTATAAAAGATTAGGATTAGAAAATGAGAATTTATTGAAGAAAATAGATAGAATAAATAATGAGAAAAAAATAATAATTGAAAGAGAACATGAAGCAAATGATTTATTGAAAAAAACAACAGAAGATAGAGATAAAATACAGAAATTAGCAGATCAAAATGAAAATACAATAAAAGAGAAAATAAGATATATCGATAATATAAATAAAAGAATGGAAGAAAAAAATTTAGAAATTTCAAGACAAAAAGGTGATATTGCAGTTTTAAATAAAAATTTAGCTGGATGTAAAAGAGAAATTGAAGAAAGAAAACAAGAAATTGCAAAAGAATTTAGAAGTAGAGAAAGAACTGAAGCAACTTTAAAAGCTCAAATTGAATTAAATGATAAGAAAGATAAACAATATAATGAAATGAATGAAAGTTATAAAAAAGCTATTTCTAATTTAGATAAAAATAAAAAAGAATAAATGAATTAGAAAAAATTTATCGAGAATTAGAAAGAGCAAGAAATAAATCTACTGAAGAAAATACTAAATTAAAAAATAAAATTGATCATTTATTAGAAGATATTAGATTAGGAGATAATAGAGTTCAAGAATTACAAAAAAAAGTAGCTGAATATGAAAAAAAAATGAAAATGCAAAGAGAAGTTTATGATGCTGTGAGAAGAGATAAAAATTTATATTTTAAAAATTTAATTGAAACTCAAGATGATTTAGTTGAAAGACAAAATTTATTACAATTTAATAAAAAAGAAATAGAAAATTTAAAAAGTGATTTAAAGAAAAAAGATGATTATATTGTAGATATAAAAGGTAAAAATTCCAAATTTGAAAAATCTTTGAAAATAAAAGAAATAGATAATAATAAATTATCAAAAGAATTAGAATCAAAAACAAAAATGTGTCAAGCACAAGAAAAAGAAATGGAAAAATTAAAAATAAATGTAGAAGAAACAGCAAAAAATTATTCTAAATTAGAAAATGAATATAAAAAAACAATAATAGATAGAGATAATTTATCAAGTCAATTAATAAGAAGAAATGATGAAGTTTCAATATTACATGAAAAAATAATGATATTAACGACAGATATGAATAAATTAGAGAAAAAAATTCAAGAAAAAGAAGATAATATAAATAATCAAAAAAGAGCAATTCAAAATTTAAGTAGAGAATTAAGAATAAATCAAAAATTTAAAGATAAAGCTGAAAGTTATGCAAGAGAATTAATAAATTTAAATAAGGAATTATTAAGAGAAAAAAATTTAAATAAAGCTTTAACTGAAGAAGTAGAATCAAGTGAGAAATTATTCCATAGATGGAGAAAATTAGAAGGAATTGATCCTGATAGTTTAGAATTACATTATAAAATTGGTTTATTGCAAAAAAGATTAATTGGTAAAACTGAAGAATGTGTTGAAAAAGAAATTACTATTCAAGATTTAACTAAAGAACTTGCTAATTGTAAAAAATTAGCTAATAAAAAACCTTTGTTTGAAATTGAAGAAAGTATTAAGAAATATAAACAAGAATTAAGTAAACAATATGATAGAATGAAAGCTATTATTGCTGAATTAAATATGTATAGAAATCAAGTAGAGGAATATAAAAGTGATAATAATAGAGTTAAGAAAGAAAATATTGATTTACAAAATAAATATCATGAATTAAAAATTAGAGCTAATAGAATGGGGGCTTAAAATTTAATCAAACAATATTTTTTTTTTTTATATTTTTTTATTCAAATAAACTATATCATTTATCAAATATAATTTTAAAATAAATTATTAACAAAATTCTAAAAATTAAATTATAATTATTCCATCTAATATAATTTCACAAAAAAAAATAAAAGAATTTAATTGCTTTTTTCCTTTAAAGACATTTTTTATTAACTTTAATAGGAGCTACAGAAGCTTGTTTAATATTTTTTAATTCTTCTTTAAAGCTTTCATAATTCTATGTTTAACAGCTTAAAAAAGTTCAATTTTTTTTTTGGGGGCCCAATTAGACAATTTTTTTGAAATTTCAAAATTTTTTTTAGGAGGGGGCATAATTAGACAGGGCACAAATTGTTAAAATACGGTATTTGAAGATTTTATTAAATATTATTATGATTTAATTAATAAATATTTAAATGAATTTTGGAAAATTTTAGAAAAATTAGGATTATTTAAATGAAAATTATGATTTAGATTATTTAAAAAATAATAAAGTCTTGTTTTAGAAAATAAACTCATTTTTTTTCAAAATTATCTTTGGTGTTTTCAAAAAGTTTTTAAAGAAATATCTTATATTATTC
>JAJJLU010004046.1:0-19767 GCA_023807065.1 Isotricha intestinalis
TTACTCCAGAGACTTCAGTTTCAGATTTAATTGGAAAATATATTCCTAATAAAAAATATGATATTGAAAGAAATATGATTGAATGGAAAGATGGACCTTTATTAAAAGCTGTTAAATATGGTTATAGTGGAGTATTTGATAATATAAATTTAGCCCAAACTAAAGTCATAGAAAGATTAAATAGTTTATTAGAACCAAGAAATTTTGAAAAAGAAAATATTTTTGATATTCCTGAAAATAATAAAGAAAATTCGGTATCAATCAATAAAAATTTTATTTTTATTGCTACTTGTGAAAATAAATCTTTATATCAACTATCTCCTGCTTTTCTGAATAGATTAAATATTATAACAATTGATGATCAATTAGAAAATATAGAAAAAATAAAATTAATAACATTTATTAATAAAATTTCTGAGCAAGAGATGAATAAAAGTCCAATTCCTAATCAATTAATTGAAGAAATTTATAATATTCAAATCAATAATCATTACAAAGTTTCTCAATTGGCAAGATTTATAAAAGTAACAATTAGAATTTATAACAAGTTTAATTTAATAGACTTTAATGAATTAACAAATTATTCTCTTAAATTACTTCAAGAAGAATCAAATATTGAACCGCCAATAATTATTCAAGAAGGACTCGAAAAAGTAATTAATTGTAAAAGTTTAACCACTTCAAATGATGAAAAATTTTATTTTAAAAATTCAAAAATCTTAAGCAAATGATGGTAAATTTATATGCTTGTATGATAGGAAGAATTCCAGTTTGTCTTATTGGTTCCACAGGTATAGGTAAAACAAGTATGGCAAAAGCTTTTTCATATTTTGCAAACGAAAATCCTCATATATTATATTCTTTTAATATGGAAACTCAAATTGATGATTTATTTGGAACATATTCTTTTGAGCATGGCTTTCCAATTATTATAAATGGTCCTCTTACCAAAGCAATTGAAGAAGGAAAAATTTTTATTGCAGATGAACTTAATTTAGCAGAAAAATCAATTTTAGAAAGTATTGCAATTGTTCTTGAATCATCTACAGATGGAACAAAAGTTTTAATCCCTGGAATTGAAGAAACAATTAATTATAATAAAAATTTCTTTTTCATTGCTTGCCAAAATGATATAAAAATGAAAGGAAGAAATGAATTGCCTGAAATTATTAGGAAAAGAATTAAATTTTTTGAATATCCAATTTTAAGTAAAGAAGATATAGAAATAAGTTGCAAAGAAATTGCAGAAAATGAATTAGAAAAAAATTTAATTCCAAAAAATTTTCCTAAAATATTTCAACTTTTATGAATAAGCTTAATGAAAAATATATTCAGGAAATTGGAATTTGGTCAATGAGAAATATAAGGAAACTTTTTAGAAGAATTTATAATCAACAATTATGAGAAAAAAATGATAAAAATATTATTCCTGAAATTCAAATATTAATTTTTATTTTAGGAGGGATTGTTCCAAATAAAAGAAATGAAATTTTTTGTAAGATAAGGGATTTAATTATTGAATGTTTTTCTACTAATAAAGAAAATGTATCTTTAATTGATGATTTATTTAATGAAAAAAATGAACCTAAAATTGAAATATTCGAAGAAAAAAAATATTTAATGAATTGAAAAATTGGGATAATTCTTCCTCCTGAATTCCATCATATTAATGAAGAACTTCCTTCCTTTTTAAATTGTTTATTTTTCACTTTATTTGTCTATTTTAAGGAGTGTTTACTTTTTTGCGGACTCTCTGGGTATAAAACTTTTATTGCAAAAAAAATATCATCCAAAGATACTCCAATACTTAATCTTTATCAAGAAACTTCTATTTCTCAATTATTAGGTTCTGTTATTTTAACAAACAATTTTAAAGCAAAAGAATTTTATTTGGAAGAAATACTTAAGATATGTTATTCAACTTCTAAATTAAAGGAATTCAAACAAAAATTAATTGCTTTAAAAAATGTAATATTAAAAGATGGGGTACATAAAAAAGAATTAATTGAAAATAAATCATTTATAGAAGAAAATATTACTAATGAAAATAGCATTAATGAAGCTGAAAATAATTTTTCTTCAAGAAGGAATAGAAAAAAAAAAAGGTTCAAAAAAAATATATATATATAATATTGACAATTTTGATAATAAAGATAAATCAGATGCAGAATTAATAGAATTTAAAACTGAAATTGATGAATTAATTAAACAAAAAATTAAAGAAAGAAGTTTAAGTTTATCTTTACAAAATATTATAAAAAATCTTAAAGAAAAATTATTTGAACCTATTGAACAAAAAGAGAATAATTTATTGGCTGATTTCACAACAATTTTCAAAGGAGGAATAATTTTAGAAAATATTTTGAGACAAACATCAATAATTTTAAAAAATATAACAAATTTATCTATTGCAGTTTTGGAAAGATTTAATGACTTATTAAATTATAATCCAAAAATAATAATAAATGAAGATTATTGTGGAACTTATACTGGAAATAATAAAGAATTGACAGATTTTTCTGATTCTTTTAGAATAATTGGTATATGTTCATCGGAATCATTTAATAATTTATCAGAAGCAGCAAAAAATAGATTTACAATTTTATATACTACTGAATATAATGATATTGAAAAAAATATAATTTCAAAATTATATTTACCTAAACTCCCAACTAATTTTGAACAATTTATTACTAGATATAAAAAAACAATAAAGAAAGAAGTTCCCTTTCCAAATATTTTTAAGATATTAAATTTTTTGAAAATAATCATAATTAATAAAGATAAATTAAATGTTGAAAAATATCTTGTTCTTTCTATATATAAATCTTTAAATCATTTTTTGAGAACAAAAGAAGATAAAAATAGATTCAAATCATTAATAAACAAATTCTTTGAATCATCAAAAAATTATGATATTTTAAAATCAGAACAAAAAAATAAAAGTCCTTTTAGTTTTAAAGGCACTCAATTATTTTCAAACAGAACAAATTTATATATTGATTCAAATAATTTGAAAGAAAACAATTCAAATATTGCTTTTGTTGAACCATTTAATGAATTAATTGACTGCATTCATACTTGTATTGCAACTCATTTTCCATTAATAATTGAAGGAAGTAGTGGAAAAGGAAAAAAAACAGCAATAGAATATATAAAAGAAATTCTTTGATATGAAATTGTTTATATTCCTATTTCAAGTTCTACTACAGTCGATAATTTATTTTGTAAAAATAACCCAATTCATAATGGTAAGGAATTAACTTTTGAATTAATTGAATCAGATTTATTAAAATCTATAAAAACTGGTGCTTCTGAAAGAAAAATTATTGTAATTGAAAATTTAGAATAAGCTTCTTCAAATATTTTAGATGTTTTGGTTCCAGTTTTTGAATTTTCAAGAGATAAAATTTTATCACCAACTGGTGATTATGAAAATAAGGGAACATTTAATTTAATTGCTACTTTCGATCCTACTACTAAAGGGAACTCAATAATTAATTGTTTACTTTTATCTATTCAAAATTCTTCTGTTATATTTGATTTAAATGAATATTCAAAATATGATATAGAACAAATTTCTTTGAAGATGCTTGATGAAAAAGAAAATAATATTGAACTTAAACATTTTTTAAAAGATTTAGATTTAATCACTTATTTTGCTCGTAAAAATTTATTTAAAGAAATTTTTACTTTAAATGATATAAAAAAATTTGATAAATTTAGAAAGGAATAAAATAATACTTTTGATTATAATATACTTGCCAAAATACTATTAATTAATAGATTTGCTTTGAAAAATGAAATGGATAAAGCAACCCAAGAACTTAAATATAATTTCCATGATTTTTGGCCTGAATTTACATACGTTCTAGAAGATGAAATTTTGTTTTCTATTTCTGCTTTAGATTCAGATTCAGAAATTAGTATTCCAGCAAATATTAACAAAGAAAAAATGGAATTATTAGAAAATTCAATATTTTCTCTTACTCCAGTACAAAGAATAGGATTAATTTTTATGTTATTATCCGTAAATTCAGAAATTCCTTGTATTTTACAAGGACCAAAGGCGTCAGGAAAAAGTTTTCTAGTAAAACATTTTGCTAAACTTATAGGCAAAAATTTAAAAGTTATTGAATTAACTAATGATTCAGGTATATCAATTTTAACAGGCCAAATAGTTCCAAATTCAGAAATTTCAAATAATGATATTAATGAAATAAAAGAATTATTTAATTAAGTTTTGGAAATTCCAAATTTGAAAAATATTGATGGATTAAGCAAAATAAATATAGAAGATCCTACCTCATGGAAACCATCACAATTTAGAAAAATATTAAATAGTATAAGAGAAATAGATAAATCAATTTTTGAAGAAAATAAAGAACTTATGAATAAACTTAAAAAAAAATTATTATCTGAATTATCATTTTTAAAACATTTAAAACAGGAAGATTCAATTTTTATAAAATCTTTGATTGAAAGTGATTGGATATTATTAGATGGAATTGAATCTGCTCAACCAGAATTATTTGAAAGAATAATTTTCATTATGTGATTTCTCTAATCCAAGTTTAAATTTATATGAAAAGGGACCTGAATATGTTTATTCAAAGAATTCAGAAAATTAAAAATTAAAATTCACAAAAATTTTAGATTATTTATAACTTATAACCCTTTTGAAGTAGAACCACAAAAAAGATTAAGTCCTAGATTTTTGAATAAATGTGCAACTTTTACTTTACCTCCTATTGATGATACATTAAATAATTCTGCACTATTACTTTCTGGTCGATTTAAAAATCAAAATTATTTCAAAAATTTAAATCAGGAATTTGCTGCAAGATTAGCTAAAGTTCATCATACTGCTAAGGAAAAATCTATTCAAATGAAAGAATTATTTGCTGGAAGAAGAATTTTTTCAGGAAGATCTTTAAATTTTATTATAATTCTATTTTTAATAGTAAAAAAAAGGATAATTATAATCAAATTATTAAATCAATTATTCAAGATTGTTACTCTTATTCTTATATAAAACCAAAAGAATTAGAAATAGAATTAATTGATGCATTTGAAAAAGAACCAGAAAATCAATTAATGCAATTTTTAAAGAGAGATGAAAAAATGAAGAAAAAATATGAATTAATAAATATTACTTTAAATACTTTAATAAAAGATCAGAATAAATCTATTGATTTCTTAGAAATGTTAAACAATTGTGGATATTATAAACTTAATGATTTAAAAAAAAAAATGGATTATTTCAATTATTAAAAAAAGTACTTGATAATATTGATAAAAAAAATAAATATTATTCATCTTTGAAAGCTTTATATTATATAATTAAAGAATTTATAATTCGAATTGATAATAAAGATGAAGAAATTAAAAATAAGATTTTATGGCAATATATTAATTCAGAAAATTTGTATAGAGATCATCTTTTAAATATTCCTCAAAGAAAATATTTTATTTTAACTGAATTATTTAAAAAAAAACAAAACAATTTTTTACAAGAATTAAAGTATCAAGATTTTGAAGAGTATATTAAAAAAGATAATATTGAAAATCCTTTTTTTTCTTTATGTAAAAATGAAAAAGATATTATATTTAATGCATTTTCAATTTCTTATATTTATCCCCAATTAGACATTTTTCAAGAAAATGATTTATATGAAGAAGATTTTGAAGATGGAAACGAAAATAATGAGGAAAATATTAATAAAATTTTAGATAAAATTCCACAATTAAATGTTGATATTCTCAAATTGACATTTAAATTTTTAGGATTTAAAAAAAAATATACAATAGAAAATGGTATAAGAATTGATTCATTAAAATGTATATCTTTTTTTGAAAACATTAATGAATTAATTAATGGTGAATATTTTGTGAATATTATTAATGATAATTATAGAGAAGAGCAAATAAAAAAGAACTTACCAAAAAGAAATTTCAACAATCAAATGAAATTTAAAAGTATTATGTAGATTAAAAAATAATAATTTGAGTGATATAAATATAGAATTAAATAATTTGTTTAATAATATTTTTGAAAAATGGAAGGAAAGATATGAAAATTTTCATTATAATCAATTAACTCAATGGTATTATAAAATTCAAATTGATTTTGAAACAGAAAAAATTAAACAATAAATAGATGAATTGAGAAAAGAAATTGAAAAAAATAATACAAATAGAGGAAATGATTATTTAAATGGATTAGAAGAATATTTAATAACAATTGAACCAACTAAAGAAAATTATGAAAAAATAAAAAATCAAATTGAAGAAATAATAAATTTTTCAAAATACTTAAAATAAAAAGAATATACTACTATAATTTTCCCTTCAATCCCTATTAATATTGATAGATTTAATATAAAACATTCTAAATTTCATAAAGTAATTGAAGAAATTATTTCCTATTCAAAAAGTTATTCTCTAACTGAAAAAATAATAATTGGAGAAAAAAGGGTTCAATGTTTAATGGAACTAAGTAATCAAAAAAATTTACAAAATTTTTTTGATGATTTTGATTCAAAAATTTGGTTAAATCTTAAAAGAAGAAATTATACTAAAAATTGCAACAAAACTTCAAACTTATTTAAAATCTATTTTATATAGTATATTTTATAATATTGATTTAGACTATTTAAAAAGAGATAATATAATTAAACAATTAAATAAATATATAGAAAGAAGTTGTATTACTGATTTTGATATTCATTGGGCTAATAGTTTATATAAAAATTATGAAACTGATTTTATTCTTACAATTCCTTATTTAGAAATTAAAGATTTAATTTATATGTTTGCAATTGAAAATTTACAGGATGAGAAAAAAAATCTAAATGGTTTTTTATTAAAATCTAAAAAAATTTTATTAAAAGAAAAAGCAACAGAATTTTATAAGGGGGTTTTAAATTTATTAAATGAGAAAGAAAAAAATATTGAATATATAATTAATTCTATTTTTGAGATTTCAATAAATACTTTTCTTCAAGAAAAAATAAAATTATATGATAAAGAAATAAATGAGATAAAAATAAAATCTGGAAATTATAAGTAAATAATAAAAAAAATTAAAGAAAATGAAAATGAAAATTTAGACTCTTCAGATAAAGATTTTCTAGAAATAATATTAAATTTATATGATAAAATATCTTTTGAAAATAAAGAAAAAATTGAGGTTAGAGATATGTTTTTTATCAAAGAACCATCTTGGTCTTCAATGAATTTAAATGAGCAATATAAAGAATTCCCTTCTTTATTATTTTTCTTAATTAATAATCCTAAATGTGAAAAAGAATTACAATATAAATTAGAAAATTTTCAAAATAATAATCAACAAATCCCCCTTTTTTTAATTTTTTTAAGGATTTTTTCATCACAATCAAATCTAAAAATTGATTATAAAAAGGAAACTCTAATTTATAATATTATTTTAAAAGAATTAGAAATTCAAATCCATAGATATATAAAAGAAAAACAAATTATTAAAAATATGGATTGGATTGGATTATTAACTAATATTGAAAGTAAATTCATTAACCCAAAAATGAAAAAAATATATAATTATTTTAAAACTTTATGTTCCTTTGAATTAAATAATTATGGTATTAAAATAATTTTAGAAAAAATATTTCAAAATTTTATTAGTGTAATTTTACCAAAAATATTTTTAGGAGAAGTTGATAAACTTTTTGAAGAAGATATATTTGATGAAAAATCTATTATTTTATATTTTACTAATTTTATCGAAAAATTTAAATTGGAATTAGAAGATGCATAAAAAGAAAAAGAAAATATATATTTAAATAAATTAAATAATTGTTTTAAAAGTTTATTAGATTTATTTGAAAAACCCAATATAAAAGAGCTATATCAAAATTTTGTAGATTCAATCAAAGATGATATAAAAGAAGAAAAAGAAGAAAATAAAAAAAAATATTTAATCCCAAAATCGAAAAATTAAAAAATGACATAACTTTTCTTTGTGAATATCAAAAAGAATATACTAACTGCTATAATATTTTAATAAAAGGAAGAAATAATTTTATTGAATTTCATAAACATATTAAATATTTAATTGAAATAGAAGAAAAATTAAAACAAAATGAGTCTTTTGAACAAAAAACTAAAAAAACAAAGTACAATTTATATTATTATTCAATTCAAATAATATCAAAAGAATTATCTTCAGAATTAATAGTATTGCCAATTAATTTTACTATAAAATTGGAAAAAGAATCATATATTTATATACCTTTTAATGGTATAGAATCATCAAATATTAAAATAAATATAAAAGAAACTTCAATACCTGTTAAAATACATATTGAAAAAAAAAAAATTGAAAAATTGGATGAAGATAAATTTGAAAAATATATTGAATTAAAATCAAAAGAATTAAATAAATGCAAATCAGATGGATTAAAAAGTATAACTATTAATTTTTTTCCAAAAATTAAAATAGATGATATGGAATTTGAAATAAATGAAAATAATGATTATACAGACAAATTAAATAATATATTTAATCAATTTTATAAAATATTAAATGAATATACTTCATCAGAAGAAACTAAAAAATTTTCAATTATTGAAAAAAATTTGACAAAATTGAACCAAATTAGAAGAGATTTAGAAAAAATGGAATTATCTACTCCTATATTTATTGATGGGATTGGAAAACCTAATAAGACTGAAAAAGTACTACAAAATTTAAGAACATTTAAGAATTATTTTATAAGTATATTAAATGAAATTAAAGATGCTTTGGCTCTAAAAGATGATATAAATAAAAATTTACAAACAAATTTAAATAACTTTGATAAATCAATAATTTTATTTGATTTAAGAAATATTATTGATGATACTCCTAAAGAATATGAAAAAAATGTTGATTTTTCCAAACTCAAAAAAGAAAATGATAATTTATTTCCATATATTTCAAAAGATGATAATATCCTTTATTTTTATTTATCTGAATATAATTTAGTAATGGAACCAATCATACCTTCTTTATATCAAAATGGGAAATATACTTTTAATATAGTTTCTTTTGTTGAATCTTCACTAGAAGCAAAAATTGAAATGGAAGAATCTAAAGCACAAAAGCAATTTTCAGTATCAAATATATTAGAACCTTTATCATCAATTTCAATATTTTTTAAAATTCCTGGAATGGAAATAGAAGAACCAATTGAAAAGAATTATATAGGGAAACTAAAAGTCTCTATCAAAGATAATAAAAATAGTGAAGCATCAATTAATTTTAATTTCAAATTCCAATTCATTCCTCTTAAAGTATTATTTAATGGTTTAGATAATGAATATGAATGGAAAGGAAAAATCTATTACTTTTAAAAAATAAAATAAATATAGGTGATTTTATTCATTTTAATATAGAAATTATGGGGTTTCAACCTAATGATGATTTTTATAATGGAAGGATTGAAAGAATAAGTTTAGAAGATAACGAAGTTGAAAAGCCTGTAATAAAAATTAATAAAAATGTTTTTTCAATAACAATTCCATCAATAGATAATAATCAAAACAAATTACATGGATTAATTAATATATATATCACAGAAAAATTATTTATCCCAATTGAAATAAATGCTGATATTATAAATAAAAAAATATATTTAGCGTCCTATGATTATATTAATGGTTCATATAATCAAAATAAATATGACTTATTTTTATATAAAAATTTTAAAGGATATACTTTACATATTATTGTTGCAATAGATGATAATTTAGAGCATGAGTTACAAGTAAAAGTCCCAACACACAAAAATATTCAATTTAAAGCAATTAATTGTGAAAATAAAATAAAGTTTAATTCTTTTTATACTGTAGATATAAAAGTAATTTTAGGGGATTTTGTAAAAGAACCAGAAACATTAACTTTTGTAGTAGATAAAGTGCAAGAATTATTAAAATGTAATTTATATTATGATAATTCTTCATCTATATTGGAAAAAGATTTCTCCAAAATTCCTTTTTTTTTATTATAATAAAGTAAAAAATAATTAGAACAAATAAAAGATAAAAATAGTATTAAAGAGGAAACAATCATATATACTCCTTTTTTTCCATATATTGTAGATAAAACTAGAATAAATTTAATAAAATTTAATAAAATGGATTTAGTAAATATTAATGATGATAAGATTATTTGTATAAACAAAAAAAACGAAGAAATTAATTTAATTGAATATAATGAATATATCAATAATAAAAATAATTATATAAAAATTTTGACTTTAAGAGATAGTATACCAGAAAAATTTTGGATTCCTAATACCCAAATATCAGAAGATGATGAATATGAATTATTAGATCCAACTAAAGAAAATATTAAGAAAGCTGAGAATGATATTTCTAACATTTTAACTTTATGGGAGAAATTGAAATCTTTTTATCACAAATCACTTTTATAATTTCATTTATTATTTAAATAAAGAAAGTTATGATAAAAAGATTAAAATATTTAAATAAAAATATTTTTAAAGATAAAAAAATTGAAAAATATCTTTTTGTCCCAGAAAAACATTTGGAAATAATAAACTTTAGAAATATAATAAATAATTAAAGAAAATGATAATCACTGTATTGATTACTCTATTCTAGAAAATATTAGAGAACTAAAATTTAAACAATACACTGAAAAAAAATTTTTAGATAATTTGAAAACTATTTTCAAAAAAAAAAAAATTGGTAAAGACACAAAGATTTAAATGGCTATTTATTGAAAATAAAAATCCTGAAAAAATTGAAAATATTCATAATTATAATCCAAAAATATTTGATAATGAAAAAGTAAAGGAGATTGTTAAAACTGCTCAAATACATAAATCAATGTTAGATATTCCTAAGCTAAATGAAATTAATTCTATAGATAAATATATAAAAATGTATAAACAATTAACTTTTTCATGTAGAGCAATACCTTTTTCTATGGGCGAAGATTCAAAAAAAATTACTAATTTAATTAATTTTCTTTATCGAATTTATAAAATATCTGAATCTTCAAATAATCAATAATTTTTGATGAAATTCAAATTTTTCAAAAATCTTTTGATATTTTAATATCTACATTAAGAAAATTGGGAATCCATATGAAAAATATAGAATCAAATATGAAAAATATAGATTCAAATGAATTATATATAGAAAAACCACAACCTATATCTTTAACTAAAGAGACTATATGGAATTCAAGGATGAATAAACAAAAAAGTTTTAATAAAGAAGAAGTAGAAGAAAAAAATATAAAAACAGAAAATCCATTGAATAACAGTTCTTTAGAAACAGAAACAGAACAATTAAATAATTCAATCTCCTATAAATTAAATGAAAAAGAAATGTTTGATTTTCTTTTATTGAATAATGAAGAAAAAAAGTTTAAAGAAAAAAAGTTTGAAGAACCAATAATATATGGAAGAAAAGGTGATACTTTTTCTGAAGCCAAAATAGAGGAAATTAACTATTTAAATAAAAATGAAGAAAATGTTATTAATGAAGTATTAAAATTAATGATTTCTTCTTCCTCACCAAATATTATTTTTCCTGAAGAAATTAATAATGAACTTACTCAAGATGATTTTGAACTATCTTATGAATATAATCTACCTGCTTTAATCTTACTATCCAAAGCTAATTATTTAACATTAAAATTATATCAAAATTTTGTTAAAGATGAATGTAATTTTAAAAATATTTGTGTGATAATAGGAATAGATTGTTCAAGAACTATAAATGAAAAATGCAAAGTTATTCATTCATTATTTATATTTTCTCTTATTAATCAATTTAATATTATGGGAATACCATATTCAATTGTTATTTTTGCAGATTATAAATTTCAATATATTATAAAGGAATTTAATGAACCTCATTCAGAAGAAATTTTTCAAAGAATATATGATTCAATTACTGTAAAAAGATTTGCAACAAAAATCGCTGATGTATGTTATTTTATTAAAAAAAAACAGTTTTTTTTAGAGAAAACAAAGCAATTTTCATTATTTCAAATGGATTAGATCCAAAACTAAAATTTCCTCATCAATGGTTAAATTTATTTAATAATGAAAAAGAATCTTTTGGTTTTTATTTTATACGTTCACCAGAAATTCCTATTAAGAATATTCCTGTTATTGAAAAAATATGGAAGGAATTTAAAGATATAACAAAAGTTGAATTAACTATTTGTAATGGAGAAAATATTTTAAAAGGTGATAATTTTCTTATAAATATTTTTATAAATACAATTAAAAAATTCAAAACTATACCTTCAAATTCAAATAATTATCAACCTCAATTCCCTACTCAAATTGAAATTATTCCAAAAAAATGTGAAAAATTAAAAAAGATGATGGAAATAAAAATAATTATTAATATACCTATTTATATTCAGAAAAAAAATATTCTTTCTGAAAATTATAAATATGATTTAAGTATAATAAAAATAACCCAAAATTTTATGGTCAAAAATATTAAAAATATAGAAAAAGAAGAAAATATAATAGATATAAGTAAAGAAAATAATTTCATTGAAAACTTACCAGAGATAAACAATCAATTAATGAATTCAATTTTTGTCCCAAATAAACCTACAATATATGCATCTTCTAATAGAGGTAATAGACTTTATTTACTAGGTTTAATTAATTTCTGTCTTACAAATGGACAAGATATTAATATTTGGTTAGAAAAAAAAGCTGGATTAAGAAAAGACTATCAAATTTCAGTTATTATTGATTCTTCAATTTCATGTATGTATGGATTAATGGGGATATATTCTTTAAATATAATTTTTAATTTCTTGAAAATAATTTATTCTATTCAAATTCCTTATTTTGATTTAATAATTGTAACAAAAAAAAAATCCAATTGTTTTATGTTCGGGTCAAGACTCTTCTAATTGTTTATCAATTTCTTCTCCTATCTATTCTGCTTTACTTTCAATTTTATCTAAAAGTGAAGATTCTTCCAATTTATTTGATACTATAACTACTGCAATGAAATTACAAACTTCTACATCTACAAAAAAAAAATTTATATTTATATTAATTGATGGTTTATTTGACAAAGATTATAAAATAAAGTTAAATCAATTAATATTAAATGCAGAAGAATTAGGCTTAATAACATTTGGAATTGGTTTAGGATATTATCCTTATGGAATATCTCAAATATTTCCAAAATGTTTTTGGGTAATTGACTCTAGCCAAATTCAATTAGCTTTATCTGCTTTCTTTGGAAATGAAATTTCTTATTCTCAAGAAATTGAAGAAATAATTATAGATCTTGATAAATCAATCATTGAAGATTTTTTAAAAGAATTCAAAGAAAAAGGAGGAATTCAATATAAATCACTTCATTTTAAATTAAACAATGCCCACATTATATTTAGAAAATTTAGAAGAATTAATAAATTCTGATTTAATAAACGAAAAAACAAAAATAAATCCTAAATTAGATAAAAACAATACAATGTATAAAGAAGGTACTTTGAAAGGATTAAAAACATTAATTTGTGTTTTTTGGTCGAAATCAATCGCAGGAAGTCAAGAATCAGAATGGTTAGATTTTAAATATTTAATAAATAGATATGATAGTGCAACTCCTTGTTTGAAAGAAGCCTTTGATTATTATGGATTAGAAATTAAAATAGTTACTGATTATGAAAAAGGTATTCAACATCTTCAAACTGGAAATTATTATTCTGTTTGGGTAATTTGTGGTGATGGTTCAGGAAAGTTACCAACGGGGGGAAATCCTAACTTAGTTGGACAATTTATAGATTGCATTATTAAATTTTGGAAACATGGAGGTGCATTAGTTTGGTGGTGTGACAATGAACCTCTTTTCTATGAAGTTAATTTATTTTTAGAAAGAGTTGAATTTCCAGGAGGTGAAAAAACTAAATTAAGATATAATGGAAAACATTTAGGAGGAAAAAAAATGTATCAAGGAGATATAAATCAAAATGAAAAAGGAGTATTTAATTTTAAAAGAATTTTTCAGGAAGGAAAATATCAACTTTATTCTTTAGCACATAATTTAGCTATAATTGATGAAGGTACTACAGTTTCTTATGTTTAGGATAAATATGAAATTTATCCCTTTTTACCTTTAGCATATGATAATGAGGAAGGAATGTCAATTGTTTTTTGGAATTCAAAAGCAGATAAACTCAATGGAGATATTATAATTGATGGTAGGTTCACTAAACTTTTTAATGAATTAAATACAGAAGGAACTTATAGATATATTCAAAATATTATTGCTTAGACCACCCAATTTTCAAGAAGAATTGGAGAATGTGGAGACAATTGGATTGAAGTTTTTAAAATTCCATCATTTACTCAAGAAATCAATTATAAAGAAGTTTGGTCTGGATTTAAATCACAAAGATATTCTAATGAATTTGATATCATTTATATGATCGATGCAACAGCTTCAATGACAGATTACATTAAAGCTGCAAAAGATGAAGTATTAAATATTTCAAATTCTCTTTAGGAAAAATTCTCTACACTTAATTTTAATTTTGGATGTATTTTTTATAGAGATCCAATAGATGATAAAAACCTTATTCATGAATTATTCCAATTAACAAATGATATCAAAACACTTCAAAACAGAATGAGTAAAGTGGAAGCCAAAGGAGGAGGAGATGATTCAGAGGATTGGGTAGGAGCATATGACAAAGTTTTACATGATATAGGATGGAGGAATGGAACTAAATTAGTAATTCATATTGCAGATGCTCCTGCACATGGAAAAATTTTTAATGAAAAAGATAAACATGAGGAAGAACAAAATAAACTTCAACCTTTAATTGTTAAATGAGCAAAAAAAGAAATTAAAATAATTTCTTTTAATATAAAAAAAAATGCACAAAAATGTTTGGAGATTTGTAAAAAATATTATGATAAACAAGGTGGTCCATTGTATAAAATTTATGAATTTAAAGAAACTTCTTCAAGTTCAACTATAAGTGGACATTTCAAAGAATTAGTTATTGAAGCAGCAACTTGTGCATCACCCAAAAAATTTTAATTTTAAATAAAAGGTTTGTTAAAATTATAATATTTCAATACAATTTTATTATTGTTTCAAATTTTTTTAACATCAAATCAATTTCCTATAAATTATAATAAAATATTTTTTTATTTATTGAACAAAATGATTTATCTAAAAACTTATTATCTAAAAAAAAATATTATTTAAAAAAGTAAATTATATAAATTAAAAAATATTATTTTTTCCTAAAATCTATATTTTTAATAAAACAATAATGATAATAAAATTTTATTTAAAATATAATTGAAAGTGTATTTTCAAAAACATTAGTACTTATTTTTTATAAGTTCAATATTTATGGAATTATCAAATAATAATTCATTTATTATCTTTTAATTGGATGAGAGAAAAAGTAATTTTAATTAATTATTTTCAAAATTAATGAAATGAATTCATTTTTTTAGATGATTCCTTAATGATAAATTTAAAATTTCATAAGTTTCATTGAAATTTATAAATAAATTTAATTAAATATCTTAAAAAATTTATACATTTTTTTAAATAAAACATTAATTTCTTTATTGTTTTCTTATAAAATTTAGATTATATTATTTATACCATTTAAATAGTTTTATTAGTTGATTATTTGTTCTGAAATATTAAAAAATTTCAAAATATTATTATGATTCAATTTTTTATTTGTTTATTTGAAGGTATTAAATATATTCTAGTTTTATTTATATCGTTCTATATTTTTGATTACATTAACTTTTTTTCCATTTTTTAATTTTATAACAACTTTTTTCGGTAATAAATTATACAAACAGATTAAAAATAAGTTATAATTGCTATAAATTCATTTGTAATTTTATCACATTTCATTTTTTATTTTTAATTTCTTTTCCTAATATTAATTTAAACGATAAGTATGAATTTCATTTATTTGAAAATATATGAATTAAAATGTTATCTTATTAGTTCACTTTTATTTAATTTTATCATCTTCTTCCAATTTTATTTCTTTTTATATATTAATTTTTTATCAAAATAAAAAAATTATTAATTCTACTTTTTTGTCTGGTTCATTAGAATCATTATACCTAAATTTAGATTTTGGAATTTTTTCAAATTTATTATTATAATATTAATATTGAGTATAATTCATTTCATTGCTATTTTTTTTTTGTTGAATAATTTTTTATGATTATTTTAATTTTAATTCAAAATTATGATTAAATTATTTATTAAATATATTTCAAATTTTTTCCTTCAATATTATTTAAATCAAATATTATATATTCTCTTGCTTCAATGATATATATTGATATAATAATATTTATTTTTTTTAATTTATTCATTATTTTGATAAAAAAATAACTTTAAATTTGTCTATTTCAATAAAATTAATAAAAGATTGATTTTGTTCTTCTTTTACAATTATATCAATTTTATTGCAATAAATAAACAATTCTTAAAAGACTATCTAGATTTATTTTTCTTTCTTCTTTTTCTATTTTCATTTTTTTTTAATCTTTCTTCAATTTCCTTAAATATATCTATTTCGTTTAATATTAAAACATTCATATTTAATAATGAATTTACATTCTCTATTTTTAAATATAAATTCATTTTTACAATTATATCTTCCATTAAGATATTGTTCATTTTATCAAGAATTAACTTTATATTCTTAATTAATTAATTCGGTACATTATGGACTTATACATTTTTTATCTTATATTCTATCATTTTCATTTATTAGAAATACATTCCCCATTTTATAATTTAGAATTTTTTAATAAATATAAATAGAATTTATTATATTTCCTTCTTTACATTCATTATACAAACTTAAAAAAATAATTAATATAATTATCATCAATTATTATATATAAAGAATAATAATTATTTTAAAAATTTATTAATAATAATATCTTCTTTAATAAAGAAATGTATTAATTTATTGAATAAAAATGAACATTTTTTAATAAAAATAACATATTTTTATGATAATGATCTTGATGATTTACCAAATACATTAAATTCAATTTTCTCAACATTACCATTTCTTTCTACACAATTTATTCCTGATAGAATCAAAGGAGAAGGCAATTTTTTATCACCTCTTTTATATAATTCATAATATTTATCGAATTTTTCTTTTTTCATTGAGTCTGATTCTCCTTTTAAAGTACTTTCGCCCATTTTTATACCATTTCCTTCTATTAAAAGAATATCAACAGCCATAATATCACCATAATTTATCATAATTAAATTGCCTAAGAGTAAATCATCACTGATATGATCTTTTGGTTGAACTTTAAGTATTAATTTATATTTAGTATCTTCGGCTTGGACTTCATTTAACTCATGGAATTTTTTTCTTTTTGGTAATCAGTTATAGATCCGACTAAAACGACAATTAAAACTGCCACTACTATACTTACACCATCTACCCAGTCTTTTGAGGATCATCTCAAAAAGTCAACCTAAGATTATTGATACTATTGCATCTACTAATAATATTCTTACCATTAAATTTTTCATCCTTCTCATACACAACAACAAAAATGTGGAACTTCTTAGACAAAAACTTTATTCTTTCCAAAGGCTTGTTCTCTTCCGGTTAAATCTGTGATGCCTTTTCAGTATCTGTTTTTAATCCTGAAATTAATTCTGAGACTGGTTTATTTTCAAAGTATTTTATATCCTGGAAATCAGCTCCTCGTTCTTTATATTTTCCCATCAAGCCTTTTAATTCCATAACATCTATTTTAAATAAAGATGAATTTTTATTTGAATTTTTGGCTTCATCTGATATGAGATCATTTTCTTTTTGTGGAGTATTAATATTTACTTTTTCTGCCATTTGTTCATCTTTGGCTCCGTATATTTTATCAAATTAAAAATAGAAAAAAATTGGTTTGGAATTTTTAAAGTTTTATTTATTGGAATTTGTGAAGTTACATTAGGAGTTATATTAAAATTATCAACAAGAAATGATTTTAGATTAATTGATGAAGGATTTTCTGATATTGAATAAGCAATTAATTGTATGACAAGAGAAAAACAATTTATTTGGAATGAATTTGGACAAAAAAAAATTAAATATTTTTAATTAATTTACCTGTATATTTTGTGGTTTCTTATGTAATGAAGGGATTTAAATTTAATTATAAAAAACCTGAAGTTATTTCTGGAAAAGAGATTTTAAAAACTATTGGAAAAGAAGTTTTTAAAAGAGGTGGTAACTATTTATGAAAAAAAATAATGAATAAATATATTATGAAATGGATTAAAGATATAATAAAAAAATTAAAAGATTATTTTGTCAAAAAATTAATGAATTTTTAAAAATATTATTTATTGATGATAAAAAATCAATTCAAAAATATGATTTTGATTATTTCAAATAAAGTAAATGGATAAATTATTTTTTTAATAAAATTGAAGAAAGTTTCCAAAATTTATTAATAATAATATCTTCTTTAATAAAGAAATTTATTAATTTATTGAATGAAAATGAAATTTTTTTAATAAAAATAACATATTTTTATGATAATGATCTTGATGATTTACCAAATACATTAAATTCAATTTTCTCAACATTATCATTTCTTTCTACACAATTTATTCCTGATAGAATCAAAGGAGAAGGCAATTTTTTATCACCACTTTTATATAATTCATAACATTTATCGAATTTTTCTTTTTTCATTGAGTCTGATTCTCCTTTTAAAGTACTTTCGCCCATTTTTATACCATTTCCTTCTATTAAAAGAATATCAACATCCATAATATCACCATAATTTATCATAATTAAATTGCCTAAGAGTAAATCATCACTGATATGATCTTTTGGTTGAACTTTAAGTATTAATTTATATTTAGTATCTTCGGCTAGGACTTCATTTAACTCATGGAATTTTTTTCTTTTTGGTAATCAGTTATAGATCCGACTAAAACGACAATTAAAACTGCCACTACTATACTTACACCATCTACCCAGTCTTTTGAAGGATCATCTCAAAAAGTCAACCTAAGATTATTGATACTATTGCATCTACTAATAATATTCTTACCATTAAATTTTTCATCCTTCTCATACACAACGACAAAAATGTGGAACTTCTTAGACAAAAACTTTATTACTTCCAAAGGCTTGTTCTCTTCCGGTTAAATCTGTGATGCCTTTTCAGTATCTGTTTTTAATTCTGAAATTAATTCTGAGACTGGTTAATTTTCTAATTTTATATCCTGGAAATCAGCTCCTCGTTCTTTATATTTTCCCATCAAACCTTCTAATTTCATAACATCTATTTTAAATAAAGATTGAATTTTTATTTGAATTTTTGGCTTCATCTGATATGAGATCGTTTTTTTTTTGTGGAGTATTAATATTTACTTTTTCTGCTATTTGTTCATCGTTGGCTCTGTATGTTTTATCAGCGGAATTTTTTTGTTCATTATTTGAACTTATTTCTCTTGTCATTTTTTTATTTGAAAATTCTTATTTCACATTATATTAATAAGGATAATTATTACTACAATAAAAAATAATTATTTTTTTATTTTTATTTTCAATAAATAATGTTTTTTAATATTTTTTTTTTAAATATTTTTTGGCGATTGGAATCTCATGAAGTAATTTTTTCTCATAAATATATTTTGTGTTTAAATATATTTAAATTAAAATAAATATAATTATTAAAAAAATAATAT
>JAJJLU010004047.1:0-19763 GCA_023807065.1 Isotricha intestinalis
TTTTCTTTTAATTTTTTTGATTTCTTTTTCTTTGATATATTTCAGAAATTTTATTGAGTAATTATTTAATATATTTTTTTATATTATTATGATTTTCTAAAATTATTTCACATATATTTTCATATGCTTTTAGTAATTTAATTATAAAATCAGGTATTAAAACTTTATATTCATCAATAATATTTTTATATTTTAAATATTTAATTAAACTTTTTTTGAAATTAATTTATAAATGTCTGTTTTTGTATAATAATAATCTGAGAAAATTTTGAACATAATTAATTATATTATTGAAAACAATTATAAATTCATATTTACTATTTTTATTAAATGACTATATTTATCAAAATATACCATATTCATATCTTCAAAAGAATGAATTATTAATTGAACTTTTAATTTTTGCATCAATTTTTTTTGTAATTAAATTTTTTATTTTTTAAAGATGATAATACTTGATTATTATTGTTGTATTTTTTTAGAATAAATTTCAATTCCTCTTCATTTCTATTTATTATTTTATATGAATGAATAGAAAAAATAAAATATTAATGTTAGGAAATATAGAATCATGGATGAATATAGGGATTTAAAATTATAATTATTTCAAAAAAAGAAAATATTTTTCTTTCATTTGATACTTATGAATAAACTTTAAATATATTAATTAATTGTAGATTAAATTTTAGTTAAATCATTTTTTTTAAAGAATAAAAAAGGAATTTACATAATTTTAAATTATTCTAAAATACATCCAATAATGTTGAATTCTCAAAATTCAAATATAATTAAAGATAATATAAATAAAATAAATTTTTTTTATATAATAAATAATTTCATTTATAATAAAGTAACTCAGTGCAATTTAAAAATCACATTTAATGTTTTCTAAATTAAACTAATTAATAATTTTTATATATATATAATGGAATTAAATAAAAACTATAAATTATTAACAATGAACCACAAAAACAAATAATCTTATAGAATAATAAATAACTGCCTCCCACAAAAAATAATATTTCAATAAATAATATTTATTTATCTAAATTAAATATTAAAAAAAAAGTTAAATTTATAATAATTTTTGAAATATTATTTTTTACAACAACCACTTCTATTTATTTCTTCATGATCAATTTTTAAATCATCGATTAATTCATGATCAATAGTCTAAATAAAAATAAAATAAATTAAAAAAAAATTACAGGACTACTTTTAATTTCATCTAAATAATTTTCATAAACAATTTTAGTAGTTTGAAAAAACAATTCTTCAGTATTAAAGCCATCTTTTGCAGAAGTTTCCATAAAAAAATCAACATCATAATTATTTTTAATTTTTTCACCTTCACTAAATTCAACTTCTCGACTAAAATAAATAATAAAATTAAATTTACTCTTCAATATCATTTTTATTTCCAATTAAAATTAATTTAACTCCAGGTTCTGAATTATCTCTACATTGCCTTATCCATTCAGGAATATTTTCAAATGATTTTTTACTAAAAAATAAATAAATATATATAAGTAAAAAATAAAAAGCTTTTTACTTATCAATTGCATAAACAATAATTGCTAAATAGCAATTTTTATAATATGCAGTTATTAAAGAGCGATAAGCTTCTTGTCCACAAGTATCCCATATTTCTAATTTAATTATTATATCTTTATATTTAATTGTAAAAGGAAAAAAATCAAATCCTACTGTTGGAGCTAATGTATTTGTAAAAACTCCTTTTGTTGCTCGTTCACTTAAACTTGTTTTTCCTACTCCACTATCTCCTATTACTATTATTTTAAAGGATAATTTTGCTGGAGTGTTTTCTGGCATTATTTCAAATTCTTTTTCCTTTTTCTTTTCGTTTTCCATTTTAAAATATTTATTTTTTTTTTATTTGTTTTTTAAACTTTTTTTTATATGCTTTTTAAGTTAATTTTCTTTTTTTAAAAAAAATTATATAAATAATAAGGAAAGTAATATTGAAAAAATTGAATATTTAATGAAATTGTCATTGCAAGTTACAACATTATATAATCCTTTTGTAGAAACATAAGCTCTTAATTCATTTAAATCAGTTGAATTTTTTTTTTTAACTCTCATACAATATCTATTAAATTCATTTGTACTAACATTATAAATTTCAACATAACAACATTTAAATTTTCTATTAATACGATGATCAATACAATCATTTACTTCTTTTGGGATTTCTGATCTTCCACTTCCTTCACAATCACTTTCTAAAGGATATGATGAATTCCTAACTGGAATATTTAATGTATTTATTATTGAAAGAATATTTAATATTAATATTATTAATGATATTTTTGACATTTTATTTTTTATATTATATCATTTATGAAAATATTATTTAATTCAAAAAGAAAATAATTATTTATTATTTTTTTAATTACTTTTTATTTATAACAAGAATTATTTATTTATTTTTTTTTCTCTAATATTAAAGCTTATTTTTCTGATTTTCAAAATATTTCTCATATAAAGTATTTAAGATTTGACAAGCAGGACAAGGCTCATTAGGAAATTTGCATTGAATGACACTACTCATTTTATTACCATTAATATATTTAGTAACATTATATTCAAATCTACATCTAAATTTTCCATTATCCATTTTTGCAGCTCTTGCTTCTTTATTAATTAAATAATGATTACTTAAATATTTTAATTTCTTATTAAATTCCATGCAATTAACACATAAACAATTTCCTTCTTTGCAAATACCATTAACACAACAATCACAATTTAAATTAGTTTTTTTTCCACAATAATATAAATTATTATTAGCTAAATTTAAATGATTTGGAATAGTAATATTATCATTTGGAAAAGGTATTTCATTATGTTTATGCCATAAATTTATATAATCTCCTTTAAAGTAAGATATTTTTTTATAATCTTGTCCAACTTTATAAGTGCTTTGAAGTGAATTTAATGAATTAGAATCATTAGAATTTATTTTTGGAGTTTCTATAAAATTTTGTATTATTATTTTATTATGATTTCTCATTATATGTGTTAAAAACTCTTCTGAAGATAAACTTATATGACATAATTTACATTTATATTTACAGCAATTTAATAAATGTTCTTTAAATTCTTTTTCATTTTTAAATTTATTTTTACATTTAGAACATATTATTATTAATTTTTGTAATAATTCTCTAAATGGTTTATTTTCAATTAATTTCCATTCATTCTTACAATAAGGACATAAATTTTGTCTTTTTGTTTCATTATTTTTTTTTTCATATTTATTCACACATTCTCTACAAAAGTTATTACTACAAAAAGAACATTCTAAAGGATCTTTTAATATTCCATAACAAATCATACATGTTATATCATTATCATCTTTTATTTTTCCATAAGACATTTTTTTTATTTAATAAAAAATTGCTTTATTTAACTCTTTATAATATATAATTATAAAAAATCATTATTGATAAATTTTTAATATTTTAATTAGGATTTAGTAAAATTTTTTATTTTATTGTTATCTTTAATTTATGAATTTTTATATAAAATTAATAAATATTGTAAAAAAAAAGACAAAAAAATTATATCTTTTTTAAGCAAATTGAAATTGGAAAGATACAATACCAGAAATATTTTTTTCTAATAATTTCAATTTAAATAATTTAACATTATTTTTTTTTAAAGTAAAATAAAATATTTCAACATCATCTACAATAGGTAAAACACATTTTAATCCTTTCATAATAATTTTCATTTTTAAATCATCTTCTTCATATTTATTTTCAAGTAAAACAATAAAACCATTTTCATATTCCATCATATATTGAATTATCATTCCTTCTTCATCTAATTCTTCTTTTAACCCATTATTCATTATATAATTTATTAATTCATCATTAGATATTTTTACTTTTGATTCTGTATTAATAATAAAATTAAAATTTTCATTTAATTTTAATAACATTATTAAATAATCACTTTTATTTTTTAATGTTTGATGAATTATATTTTCTTCATTTTTTTGAAGAAGATTTTTATCTTCATTATCTAAATAAAAAGCATAATCTTTAATTGAATTTTTATAAAGTTTTTCTGGCCTAACTATTATTTCTTGCTCATATTCACTTTGAGTATTATCAAAGAAATTAAATAAAAAAGGAAATTTATTTTTATTAAAATTTTTATATTCTTTCTTAGGATTAATATTATCATAAATAAAAAGACCCATATCACATTTTTTAGGGTTTAAATATTTTTTAGAATAATCTTCAAGACAAATCTTTAAAACAGAATAAAAGTCATTTAAATCAAATTGTGATTTTTCCATTTCAATTTTATTATTACTATAAGAACATAAAGTATAACCATGGAAATTTTCAACATTTTTAATAATATATCTGCAAATAATATCAGAATAAATATAATATTTTCCTTCATTTAAAACACAATCAATGGAAAAATTTCTTTCATTTGAAGATAAACTATTTATATATTTAAAATATTCATCTGTTATTAAAAGAAAAGAAGGCATTAAATTAACATATTGATTAAATTTGGGATTTTTTTGATGAAATTGAATATTAATTTTTGTATTATCTTTTAAGATGTTTAATACAGTAATATTAGGTTGGGTTATTTCATCTTTTGAATAATGAATGTTTGAAGAATAATATGGTGTTTCACTTTCACTAGGATAAATTTTACATATGTATAAAACTGAAAAGAATTGATGAAAGTCATTTAAAGAAATAAAAAATTCATCTTCATTTTTTGGAATATTATTTTTTAAAGATGGAATCCACTTTTTACTATTCTTACACCAATTACCATAATATTTTTGACTTCCAAATATATTTTTCATTAATATTAAATTTTCAACTGATATTCCAACACTTAAATTTTTTAAATCATTAATAATATAATTATTACCAGGGATTAAACCAACATTAAATGAATTAGAATTATTAGCTTTTGCACAAATAATATATTTTTGATTTAAAGCATCATTAATAATATTTTTAACTTCATTTTTATTTAAAGATGCAATTTCTATTTTATTAGTAGGAGCATCGGTTAATAAATCAAATATTTCAGAAACATTACCATTTAATATATTAGTATATCCACCACAAATTTTAGCATATGCTTTTTCAATTAAGTTTAACCATATTAATTTAGCATTTAAAGATGAAAAAGCAAAAAATTTATTATCTTTCTTATTTTCAATACAAGGAAAACTTTCATCAATTAAAACCATTTTCCAAATACCATCAATTCTCAAATTTACTCCGTATAATCCATTAATGCTTTTTTCATAAAAAGGAAATAATTTATAGATAATAGAAGGATATTTTAATAAAGCATATATACCATTTAAAAAGTAATAATTAGTTAATATACCAGAATTAATATGATAATTTTGTCCTTCGAATTCATTAGTTGAAGGTAATATTTTAAAATTATTAGTATATAAAATCATATCTGCTTTTTCCCATTTAACATCATAATTTTCTATATAACCTAAACTATAATAATCAGCAGGAAATAAAGGATCGTTAAATTCTTCTAAAGAATCTTGTGGAATTTCTTGTTTTTTAAATATATTTGTATATTCATTTTGAAAATCTAAATCTCCAAAACTACTTGTGTTTATATCTCCATTTGGCATTATTAATAATATTTCTTTTTGATTTATTTTTACTGGTTCATTCTCTATATTCTGCTTTAATTCTAATAAATTTTCATTATAGTTTAATTTTATTGAGGATAATATCTTTTCTTCTTGTTCTTTATTCATTTTGTTTATTAAAATGTTTTGAAGTGTTTTATATTTAATATATAATAATTTTAATTTTGGATATTTTTTCATATCTTTTTCCATTAAATTTTTTATAGAATTTAATTTTTGAGAAACTTTAATAATATCATTATTATTAATTTCTTCTTCAGAAATTAAATCATTATAATTATCATAATTTTCTTCAAAAAAATTAGGATTTTGATTTATAAGAATCCCTTTTTTAATATATGATTTAGGTTGAATATTATTAAAATAATAATGAACAGTTCTTTCATTATTAATTAAAGCTTTATATATTTTAATTTTTTCTTCAAGAGAAAAAACATCATCGAAATAATTTTCTTCAATATTTTCAATTATTTTAATAGCTTTCATTAAAGCAATGATCGAAATAATAGATGAAGTAGTATAAAGTTGATATAATAATTTAGATAAAATTCTCCAATCACAATAAATTCTTTTTAAATCATATAAATTTTTATCACTATCTTTAATTAAATATAAAGAATCATCATCAATATATTTTTTTTCTTTAATCATTTCATTAAAAGTATTAAAATCAATTTCAATGTCTTTTATTTCAGTATAACTTTCATATTTCTTTGGTGCAATTGGATAAGGTTCTAATAGTGAATTTTTAAGTAAATATTCATCATAAAAATCAAATTTTTTATCATAATCATATTTACTTAATTCATTATTAATTTCTCTTTGAATTTCCATTTTTAAAATTTCTATTATTTTATTATAATTTTCTTTTGAAGATATTATATCTTTTATATTTATATTTTTAACTGAAGGTTTATTCCATTTTTCATTTTTACTTTTATTACTTATAAAACTTGAATTATTATCATTTTTTATTCTTGAAGTATTTATTGAATTTTCATTTTCTTTTATTTTTAAAGTATTATTAATATCATTTTCTAAACTTTTTTTTTTTTGTATTTTATTATTATATAATTCTTCTGCTTCAGAAATTAAATTTTCTTTATTTATATTTTCTATAAAAGTATTTTTCCTATTTTCTACATTTAATGATCTTGTTTTTCCTCTTTTTAAATTTCTTTCATTTTTATTTTTTCTTTCTGAATTTTGTCTAATTGATAAATCAATATTTTCACTATTAAAATCTTTAATTAAATTATATTTAATAATATCATCTGAAATTTTTTGAGAATCTGTGAAAATATTTTCTTCAAAAATTAAATAATCATTGAATTTATCATATAAGTTTAAATTAACAGGTAAATTATCAATGCAAATATTAGTAATAGAAGATTCAACAAAAAAAGGAGAAATCATATTTAAACCTTTATTAGAAATTTGAATTTTTAAAGTTTTTAATTCATTACCATAATCACCAAATAAAAAAGGAATTCCAATTTTTTCTCCAAAAGTTTTCATTAAACCACTTTTACATTTAAATCCAATAAAATTTATTTTATTACTATAACAACCAAAAATATGAGTAATACTATCATAAGATTTAAATTCTTCTAAATATAATAAAGGAATATCTAATATTTTAAAATAAGGTTCTATTGATTTTTCATTAAATAAATTACAAGGAAAAATATCATCATAAAATAATTGAATACCTTGTATTTCTTTATTTTCATTTTGTAATAAAGTTAAATTACTTATTCTATTATAATTTCTACAATTATTACTATTATAAGTTGGATTATTTAATTCAAATCCTGCATGTTGATTTTTCCAATCTTTAATTAAGGAATTCATTATAAATATAAAAAATTTCTTTAAAGGAAATGATATTTTTGTTTTTCCTTTTTTATATTCTAAATATTTATTTATGAAACGAGGTAATGTTATATATTTTCTATTTAATCCTATTATTTCTTTAAATATATCTAATAAATTTAATTGTAATTGAAGAAAAGAAAAACATTCTTCAAAACGAGAATATGAAGCGTAATATTTTGATTGATCGTAAAATAAATAATCAAATAATATTTGTATTGTTTTATATTCTTTTTCGGATAAAAAATCTTTATTATTTTTACTTTTGAAATTATTAGAAGACATTTTTTTAATAAAGTTTTAATTTTAATATTTTAAACTTTAAAAAAAATTGGGTAACAAATATATAATAAATATTCCTTATTTTAGATCATAATAAATATTAGTTCTAGAATTAAAATATTTTCCAGTTTCTTTATCATAAACCATTTCATTATAATGATTTTTAATAATACTTTCATTTATTTTTTGAATATTTGTTTCATTATTAATAATATTATTTTCAGGAATTAAATTCGACATTGGAGGAGTATAAGGTCTATTAGAAGTACTAATATTAATATTTTTAAGTAAATTATCTTTTAATGAATTTTCAATAAAATTTTTATTAGAATTTTTAACTTGAGAATCGTGATTTGAATCGTCTTTAATTCTAATATTTAAAATTTTTAAATTATCATTTTTATCTCTATATATTATTCTTTCACTATCTCTTGTAGTATTATTTTCTCCTTTTACAAGAGTATTATTTTGATCATAATCAAATACTTCTTGAATAGAAGCATTATTATTATTATTATTATTAACATTATTATCATCATTATAATATATACTACTTAAAAACTTACTCTTATCATTATCAATTTTATTTTCAATATTATTATCTTTAATAGGTATATTATTAATATTAAAAACATCTGGAATTGCTTTATTATTTATTAAAGGTGGTTTTATTGTTTTTTGTAATTTGGTTTTTTTTTCAGGAATATTTGTTCTATTTAATATATTATTTCTATGATTTATTGTCTGAGCTAATGGCTTATCAGGAGTTTTAGATTTTATTGGTTTTTGAGTTTTTGATAATTCAAAATTATTTTCTCTTATTTGTGTTTGATTTCTATTTATTCTTCTCCCATTTTGATCATATAAATTCCATTGTTTATTTTTATTATTTATTGTTTGATTAATTGTTGAAAAATTACTATTTATTGTTAATTTATTTGTATTTGATAATATATTTGTACTTCTTTTTCTTGTTAAATTTAAATTTTCTTTTTCTCTCATTTTATTTGAAGAAGGATTAAAATTTGATATTCCTTTTATATTTTGTTTACCTAAACTTTTACTTTTTGTTTTACTTTTATTAGAGTTATTATTTGAATTTGTTGTATTATTTGTTAAATAATTACTATTATTATTTACATTTGTAACTAAGTTATTATTTAAATTATTTGAAGAAAATTTCCCTTTGATTTTCCCATTAGAAGTTTTTGGAGTGTTTTTTAAATTATTATTATGTGAATTATTAGTATTATGTAAATTATTATTATTAAAAGTACTTAATCTATAATTACTTCTTTGGCCTTGAGAAGTTTTTGGAATTTGAATTACATTATTATTATTATTATTATTATTAATTGTATTATTTCCATTATTTACTTTTATCAATTTTAAATTAATATTTTCATTAATATAATTAATATCTATATTTATATTTATAAAATCAATTTCTGTAGGCAATAAAAAATTTTTAGGCATTAAATTTTCATCTCCAATATCCATAAAGTCATTAAGAGAATCAACAAAGTTTTTTTGCATAGCACAAATTTTTCTTATTTTACAATTAGCACTTAGACAAATATAATTAATAAATTTAAAATTTTGATTTTTAAAATATTGATTAAAAAAGCCTAAAATATCAATAGATAAATTAATCCAAATATTAGTAGGAAAATTAATTAAAGGAATTCTACAAAGAAAAGAATTAATTGCTAATTCTTTAGAACAAGATGAAAATAATAAACGTTTTTTAATATTTGAATTATCTGTTATTGAAACTTCAATAGTAAAAGATTTTGTTTCATTTAATTCTATTTGAAAAATTAAAAAGCCTTTTATTAAGCCTAAATTATTTTTCTCATTTGAAGGAATTTGCATTTTTGAAAGTGCTCCATTTGTTAAAGTATGAATATAGTTTTTTGTTTTGTTATCATAGATTTTTTGATTTTTTCCTATAAATTTCCATTGCTTTAATAAATCTTTGTCTATTTTTTTTTAAATTTATTATATTAGATTTATTATTTTACTATTTGATGAGTATAATTCTATATATGCTCCTTTTTGAAATGTATTTGAAAGCATTTTTTTTTATTTTTTTTTTTTAAATTAAAAAAAATGAAAAAATATTTATATAAAAAAATAAGTGAATAATGAAAATAATATTATAAAAAATTTCATATTTTATTTAAATGTCATTTATTACAATTTAAGTAGATTTATTTTTTTTTTTTTGCTGCTTTTTTTTCTGCTTTTTGTGCTTCTTTTTCAGCTTTTTTTGCTTCTTTTTCTGCTTTTTTTTCTGCTTTTTCTGCTTCTTTTTCAGCTTTTTTTGCTTCTTTTTCTGCTTTTTTTTCTGCTTTTTCTGCTTGTTTTTCTGCTTTTTTTGCTTCTTTTTCTGCTTTTTTTTCTGCTTTTTCTGCTTCTTTTTCTGCTTTTTCTTCTTCATTTTTACTTAATTGTTTTTCTTCTTGAATTTCTTGTGGTTCTATTCCACTTTCAGGAGCTTCAATTTCATTTACTTCTTCACTAGAATCATTTAAATCTTGTGGTAAATCATCTATTATTTGTTCTTCACTTTGTTCTACTGGTTGTAATTGAATTATTTCTTTTTTTTCTTGTTGTTCAGGTCTTTGTCCTTTTAAAGGAGTTTGAACATTAATTTTTTGATCATCAAAGTCAAATGGTTCTTGAATAACAGGAATATCAATTTTAACATCTTCTGGTTCTTGAGGAATACCATTTTCAGGTTCTTGAACTTCATCTTTTCTTTCTTTATCCTCTTCATCTTTAATTTCTTCTGGAATATCTCTTAATTCTCTTGGTTCTTCAGGAACTCCTCCTTCTGGTTCTTGTGGTTGTTGTGGCTCTACTGATTGTTGAGGTTGTTGAGGTTGTTGAGGTTGTTGAGGTTCTTGTGGTTCTTGTGGTTGTTGAGGTTGTTGAGGTTCTTGTGGTTCTTGTGGTTGTTGAGGTTGTTGAGGTTCTTGTGGTTGTTGAGGTTGTTTTAGTTGATGAGGTTGTTGAGGTTGTTGAGGTTGTTGAGGTGGAAGAGAGGAATCTTGATCATCCATTTGTGGTAATTGATCTACACTGTCATCTTGCTGTGCTTTTTCTTCTTGAATTTCTTTCATGTATTTATCGAAATTATTAAATAAATCATCCATTTCATCTACATCATCTCCATTAAGATTTTGTTCTGGTAAATCTTCTGCTATTAAACTATTGAAGAATTGTTCAGCTTGTTCTCCATATAATTGTTCTTGATCTTTAGGAATTCCACTTTCTGGAGCTGGCATTTTTTCATCTTCTTTTTGATGTTCTTTTTCATTTTTATCTTGTAATTCTTCTTTTAATTCTTCTTCTGCTTCTTTAAGAAGTGTAATTGCTTCTTTAATATCTTTTACTGTTTCTTCAACATCATTTCCTAAATCTTCTATTATTGATCGATATGATTCTTTTTCTTTTTTTTTATCTTTTTTTTTTCCAAGATGTTTAGGTAAATTTGAGTGAAGATTCGATGAAAATTGAAATAAAATAAGGAAAATGAGGAGTAATGATTTAAAGGAAATTACTTTCATTATTTTAATTAAATCATATATTTTTATATTCGTTTTTGTTTTAAATTATTAATAATTAAAATAAGTAAAATATATAAAAGAGAATTGGAAATATTTCCATTTAAAGGAATTAATATTTAAAAAATAAATATAATAAAATTAGATAAAAAAATTGTTTTTAATAATGAAAGAAAAAAACCTAAAGAAAAAATAAAAAAAGAAAAGTAATTAAATTAAAAAAGGCAGAATAAAAACACCAGAAAATTTCAAGTATAAAATAAATCAAAAAAGAAATAACAATGAATCAAAATTTTATATTTCGAAGTCCAAATATAATTAAATAAAATAAACTTATAAAAAAGAAAAAATAATACTATAAGGTTTTTTTCAAAAGATTTAATTCAATTGGTAGAAATTACTGATAAAAAAAGTAATACGAATAAATTTTATCTTGACTAGAAAAAATTATTAATATAAAAAGTATTTTTCCCTTGTCCTAAATAAAGTTTTCTTTCTTCATAAGATAAAAAAATAAATTTAAATAATTCCATCAAAGAAAAAAACAATTCTAATTTGAATATAGATTTTTCTTTAAATAAACTTGAAAATTTATTTCAAATATACAAAAACAAATTTATAATATAAAAGAAAATAAAAAACCTTGAGAAATTATTAAAAAATTATTAATAATGAATATACTTTATTTCTTATATTGTTTATCAAATGTTTTAAAAAAGACATAATTAGAATAAAAAATTATGAAATAATTTTCCATTATATCATTTCTATGTAGAAGTATTATTTTTATGAACATGAAAAAATAAATTATATAATATAATAAAAACATAAGAAAATAATGATGATAATTTTCAACATTTAAAATCAAAATTATATCGGAGAAGATATTTATAGTAAAATAATTAAAAGATATAATATTCATTTTCAAATTGATAATAATAATAAAAAAAGAAAATATGATAATAACTATAAAATATTTTAAATATTTTTATATTTTATAAAAGGAATTTTTAAAATTTGAAAATTATCTCTTATATATTTTTAGAAGAATAAAATATAAGAAATAGTATTATATACAATCAAAGAAAATTTAAAATATATTGTTTTAATAAAATATTATTAAGAAATTAAATAAAAAAAATAATTAAATAAATTCAATTTTTTTTTAAATTTCAATATTTAAAACATTAATTAAAAAGATATTATTCATTATCAACAAAATTTAAATTAGCTTCACTTAATTCTTTTCTAATTTTTTTAAATTCTTTAGGATGTTCATTAACTAATTGTTTAATTTTTTCTTTTCCTTTTTTACTTTTAATAAAAGTATCATAATCAATTAAATCACCTTTAATTTTTTCTTTAATATAATATTTTTCATAAATAGCTTTTTTAGACAATTCCAAAGATCTTCTTATAGGTTCTCTTTTATTTCTAATTTCTTTTTTTTTTAAGAATTTTAAACTTTGACATTTATGAGTTCTACTCATATGACCTCCTAAGCCTTGAGGAGAAGAAAATTTACAATCACATAAATTACAATCATAATATTTAATTTCTGAATTTATATTTATATTATTTATTGTATTTTTAATTGGAGTAAATTCTTTTATATTATTTTTTGATATTGTCTCATTTTTAAATTTTAATAATTGATTATGAGAAATTGAATAATTTTCGTTTTTTAATTTTCTTAATATTTCATCATTTGATATTTTAATCACAGGAAGTGAAGATATTATTTTTTGGATTTCATTAGGAAAAAAATTTATATTATTTTCTATTTTATTTTTAGGGTTTGAAATAAAAGATAAGGCGTTAAATATTGAATCTTTATATATCTTACATGGTTCTTCGCCAAAAGATAATTTTTTTCCTTTTTCTTTTTTATCTTTATTTTCTAATAATATTTTTATATTTGATGTGATTAAAAAGCTTTCGTCAAATTTATCAGTAAATGAAGAAAATAAATATTCATAATTATTTATTTGTATTTTTTGTGTTTCTGGTTCATTTGTGTTTATTTCTTCTAATATAATTTTTATTTGTTTTTTTCTTTGATTTTCACTCTGATTCTTTTTTATTTTTTTAAATTTTCTTTTAAAACCAATAAAATCTTTTTTAATATTAGTTAATTTGTTTAAATTTTTTTCATTTTTTTCATCCTTTTCATTTTTATTTTTTTCAGAAATTGAATCTTCGTCTTCTATATTATTTTTATTTTCACTGAAACAAAAATATTTATTATCTTTAAAATCATTAATTTCATTTTTTTCTAAATAACACTCACTTTCATTATTATTTTCAGTAAAAGAATTTATAATATAATCTAATCTACTTTCTAATTCTTTTAAGGATATTATATTTTTTTCTGAATTTTCATTTATTTTACTTTGCTTACTCATTTTCTTAAAAAAATATTTTTAATAAAAAATTTTTTACTAAATCAAAATAACCAAACTAATAATAATTAATTAATTATAATTAAATAAATATAATATAAATAAATATATATTAAAATGAATTATTATGTAAAAGTTCTAAGTCATTACATAATTTAGAATAAATATTTACTTTTTTTAAAGTTTCATATATTTTATTTAAATTATCTTCATTTAAATTAAATTCATGTTTAATTTCTTCCATTAATGAATCAATAGTATCTTTTAATAAATTATAAGTAAATTGAATTTCAGAAACTTTACCTTCTTCATATATTAAAAACTTTAAATGAACATTATAATTATCATCTACAATTTTAAAATCTTCATCATCATTTTCAGAAAATAATAATTTATCATTATCATTATCTTTAAGAATTAAATTTTCATTTTCTTTTATTTCTAAACTATTATTATCATTATTTTCATAATTATTATTATTTGAAATATTATTATTGTTTATTTGAATTATGTTATTTGAACTATTATTATTATGGTTTATAGTTAATATATTTGTATTACTGCTTTTTTTAGAAACTATTTCATATTTTAAAAAATTATTTTTGTTTTCATCATAAATTACTCTTTGTTCATAATCATAATCATAATTATTATTCTCATTCATAATTTTTCCTTCTTCATTATAAGGATCTTCTTTAAAATCTTTATAAACTAAAAAATGTTTAAAATTAATAGTTTCATCATTATTCTTTTTTATATTTTTCTTTTTATTCATAATAGTTTTAACTTTAATAATTTTAAAATCATCTTTAGTCACTTTTAAAAAAGGATCTTGTAATAAATTTTCTATATCATATCTTTCATTAGGATCATAAGTTAATAATTTTAAAAGAAATTTTTTAACATCTTCATTCATAATTCTATAATAAGCTTTAGGTAATTCTCCTTTTAAAATTTTATTTTTAATTTCCTTTTCACTATGACATTCACTATAAGGAATTTCTAAAGTAATTATTTCAATTATCATCATTCCTAAAGAATAAATATCACTTTTTTCATTTAAATTTTTATTTTGAGAAATTAACTCAGGACTCATATAATTTGGACTAAACATTTCATAAGGTTTTTCATTAAAACATTCATAGAAAATATTACTTGAAACAAATAAATCTCTTATTGCTAAAATTCCAATGGTAACATTAAATAATATTCTTCCACAATTTAAATCATAGAAAATTAAATTAGATTTATGTAAATAATCTAAAGATTTTAATAAAGTAATAATCCAACCTTTAATAACTTTTAATTTCTGTTTATCAATTTTATTTAAATATTGTCTTAAAGTTCCCATTCCAAATAAATCAGTAATAAAAACAATAACTTTTTGATCTTCTCTTAACCAAACATCCGTTATAGTATTTATAGAATTTTCTATAGAAATTAATTTTAATCTTTTAATTTCATTATATAGCCTTGCAGTCTTTAAATTATCAATAGAAGAAACATCAATTTCATGCCAAATAATTTCACTTCCTCGATCATTATCAATTCCAGAATAAGCAATATGATATTTTTCTTTATATGATATATTTGAACTTCGAGAATATTTACTTCCATTAGGAGAATTTTCTACATATTTTAAAGTTTCTTTTTTTATTTTTTTAGAATATTCTTCTTCACTTTTTCTACTGAAATCTACACTCAATTCTAATGATGAATTTCCACTATATAATGTTTGAGTGTCATTGTTTATGTTTAATTCAGTATTTTTCAATTGATCTTCATTTGTTTTTAAGTTTAATATACTTTCATTTTCTAATTTTGGAATTTCTATTTTTTTTACTTTTTCTGAGATTTGTTTATTTCTGTTTAATTTTAAGTTTGATGAAGACATTTTATTTTTTTTTTTTTGTAAAATTAATTTATTTTATTATTATTAATTATAATGTTTTAAAGGAATTTTTATAATTTTTTTTATTTTACATCAATTTCTTTTTTATTTTTTTGTTTAGAAATTTAATCAATAAAAAATAATTTAATTAAAATAAAAAATGGAAGTATTAAACTCAATAGGATATGAAAATTTTGAAAAAATAGCTTTTAAAAAAATGGAGAAAATGACAGTGTCGAAATTAATGTCTTTAATATCATTATATATAGATATGAATATGTTAAATAAAGAAAATCCTTTATATAAACATCTTTGTAATTTTACTCCTTTTTTTTCTATAAGTGAAAATAATAATATTTCTAAGCCTAAAAATCATTGTTTTGGAAATCAAATATTTCCTTCTTTAAGTAATGCTATTAAATTAGTTAAATTAAAACAAAAAAATAAAATTGATGAAGTTAAGGAACAGCCAATTAATTTTAATTTACAAAAAAATAAATATTTACAAAGATATCATAATTCAATTAAAAGATTAATTGATTTAAAAAAATTAAAATTAGTTATTAAAATTCAAAGATATTTTAGAGCTTATTTACAAAGAATTACTTATATTAAAACAATTAATTCAATTATTATTGATAAGTTTCTTAAAAAAATTATTACGATACAAAAAGTTTATAAAAGCTTTTATTATAAGAGAAAATTTAGAATTGATTTTATTATTAATTTTATTTGTGAAGAAAGAAGAAGAAAAATAGATCTAATTAAAAAAGCTTTTATTTCTTTTTACGAAAAAAACGAAAAAAAACGTCAAATAATTATTAATGAAATATTAAATGAAAGAAAAAATAAAAGTAAATTGATTCAATCTTATTATAAAATGAAAAAAATAAAAGATAAAGTTTCTCATATTATTAAATATGAAAAAGAAAATTATATATTAACATATCCATACAAAGCAAATAAAGTAGACTTTAAAATTTTAACAGAACAAAATAAAATTAAATTTTTCCAAACTTTTACTTTTGAACTTTGTCCAATAAGAAATATATTAATATTACATATTAATTATTCAGAACTCAAACCAGGAAATTATTATTGTCAATTTATAGTAGATGGTAAATTAATAGTGGATAAAAGATTTCCATATTTTGAAACAAGTGATGGTCAATTTTTTAACTTAATTGAATTTACAAAAGGAGAAATTAAAATTAATGATAATATACTTGAAAAAAATATAATTGAAAATCTTAATTATAACGTTAATATTAATGATAAAAATATAGAGAATAATAATAATAATGGAAATTATAATAAAAATAATAATTATGAATATATGTTTAATCAAAGTAATAAAAAGAATTATAATAATGATTTAATTTCTAATAAAAAAAATACAATAAAAAAAAATTCTGATTGTAATTATAATTGTTATAATATTACATATAATAACAATTTTAATAAAAAAAATGATTACTCTTATGATTATTATATTCAATCTAATACATATAATACTGTAAATCCAAATAATGAAAATAATAAAATTAATTCTAAATTCAATAATAATAATTATTATAATGTAAATTACGGTTATAAAAGTTTTATTCCTTTTACTAATTATACATCTGATAATAGTAATAATAATTCAAGAAAACAATCAAATGAAGAAGATTATATTACTTCTTTAAAGAAAAATTTAGAAGGAATTGTTTTCGAATATTCAAATGTAGATTAAAGTGTATTTTGTTGAGTTACTTTATTTTTATTTTGAAATGTTTATACATTTAAAGTAATTAAATATTATAATGAGATAAATAGTTAATCGTAAAAAAATATATAAATTTAATTATATGTGTTTTATATAAAAAATTAGAGTTATTAATATATAAAAAATTTATAAAAATTTTTTTTTTATATAATATTTATAATTATGTAACATTTGTTCATATAATATTTAAATAAATAAATATTTATTTATAATTACAATTACTTTATTTAATTTAATATTATATTTTTAATCATCCCAAGAACTATCTCCTTCATTAGCAAAATCTTTTCTAATATCATAAATAAAATTTTTATCTCCTACTTTAATATAATTCTTATCATAAAATTTATCCATATATTTTTTTCTTAAATTTAATTCTTCAGTTGATAAAACATTTAAATTTTCATTGGTATCAATATCATAATTTAAAATATTTTTATTTTCTTTAAAATTATCATCAATAATTTTTTTTTCTTCTTCTTCTTTCATTAAAGTAATTTTTTCTCTTAATTTTTCAACTAATTGAATAATAAGAGCTTTATTAATTTTATCATGATTAAGATAAATATTATGATTTTTATATATATCATCAATAATATCTGAAATTTTAGAATTATTAAAAAATTTATTTGATTTAATTTTATGATGATAAAGCTTTCCTGAAGAAGGCTTTTGATATTCTAATATTATTTGAGGAGGATTATAACTTAATCCAAATCTTTGTGGTTCATAATCTAAAGGATTTAAAAGTTTATTTTGTTCAATTGATTTCATTTTTTAATAATGAAAATATAATTATTATAATTTATTTTCAAGAAAAGTAAGTTTTTTTATTGTTTTTTTTTAAGTTATTAAGAATTTATATTTTTTTTTTTAATATTTTTTCCTTTTTTTTTTCTTAATTGAATTTTAATCAAAAATTAAAGAATTTATCCAATAATATTTCTTTATTTAATTAAAAAGAATATATAATGAAAAATATATGAAATATATTTAAATGGGAAAAAGAACAAGTACAAGAAAAAAAAGTAAAACGAGTAAAAAAGAAGAAGAAAAAAAACCAGTTTTATTACCTTCAAGAAAAGTATTATTAAAAACTATTCCTCCTCCCATTGTAGAAAAACCTGAAGAAGAAAAAAAAATAAATAAAAAAGAGAAAAAAAAAAGAAAAGAAAGTAAAAAAAAGGAAAAAAAAACAAATAAGAAAACTAAACCTAAAAAAGGTGTTAGGAAAAATACTAAAAAATCAAATAAGAAAAATATAAAAAAAAATAAATAATATTTAATTTAAATTTTGATTTTAATATTTAAAATAAGATAATTTCTTTTTCTTTGAAATAACATCATTAATATATTATATTAACTCAATTTAATTAATTATAAATATTATTATTTGAAAAAACTTTTTTATGATATTTTTTTTTAATATAAATGTAAATTTTTTTTTCAAATTATTCAACAGGTAAAGTAAGTTTTAATTCAATTTATGAAAATTTAATATTTTTTTCCCTTTGCTCCTCTTCTGTATAATTTATATAAATTTGAATTTACTTTTTCAAAAGACAATGAAAGTTTATTTAAATAAAAATTATCTAAATAAAAGTTTATAAATATTAAATTATAAATTAAATTAGAAAATAAATATTATATATTTAATTATAAAACAATTTTGCTAAAAGAAATAAATAAAAGTGAAGAAAAAAATTTTATTAATAAAACATATAAATCAAATATTCAAAAAACAAAGTATGATTTATCAAAAAATATAAAAAATAATTTATTAAATGTTAACAAATATAAAAAATAAAAGTTTTTATAATATTTATTTTACAAAATGAACAAAAAAATTTTTAGTCTTTCATAACTAATATAAATATTACATCTCGTTTTTTAGATGAGTATTCTTTAAAAAAAATCAAATTTTAATTTATATATAAATAAAAAATAATATTTCTTATATTACATAAATTAAATCCTTTTTTAACAAAAAACCTTCTTTTTTTCAAATTATTACATAATTAAGGAAAATAATGAATTAACATTTAAAGTTAGATTGAGAAACAAATTAAAAAAAAATTAAATAAAATTCCCATTAATTAATATAAATAATTAAAAAAAATAAAAAAATAATTATTTTAAATATATAAAAAATTAATGGGAAATTCAGAATCAAACATTCAAGACCCTTTAAATTCAGGATATAGAATATATCATTTAATAAAAAACGGTCCATTAGATAATCACGGTATAAATGAATTATCAGATTTTATAATTCCTCCAA
>JAJJLU010004048.1:0-19757 GCA_023807065.1 Isotricha intestinalis
ATGTCTTTTCATAAAATCATTCATGTTTATTTCATTTGAATCATCATTATTTTTTGGTAAAGTTTTATTATTTTCTAAATCTTTTATTTTCTTTTCAAATTTTTTTTAATTGTTTAATTGTTATTTTTTATATTTGATATTTTTTTAATTTATTTCATTATTTTTTCTTTTTTATTGAATATTTTTATTTTTTTTTAATTTAAAACTTTACTTATTATTTACTATATAATGGATAAAGCTAGAATCAGCGGTGATAATTTTTACAAAAGAGTTGGTAGTAGTCGGGGAAGAGATTTAATTGGAAATTCATTAAATAATTTTTATCTTCCTTCTTCAAAATCTGAAAATTATTCAACTATAATTCAAATGTTAAAAAGTGATTTATTAACAATTCAAGATATGATTAATTCAAATAGTGGGGATATAAAAATGTATAAAATATTATCTAAAAGTCCAGGTTTAACTAAAAAACTTTCTGAAATTGAAGAAACAAAAAATATAAATAATTTCATTGATAAAATCACAGAACAAAGTGCAAATATTGATAAAATTAGTAAAATATATGGAACAAAAAATAATAATGAATGTATTCAAAAATTATATCTTGAATGTGGATTAAATGATTTACTTATTAAAAAAATTTACGATTATTTTACTATAATCAAATTAAAAATTAATAATGATGATTCTTATCAAGAGAGTTTATCTAAAGTTATTGTTATTAAAGAATTTATTGAAAAAATAAAAACTAAAATAACAAATAATAATAATACATCAAATATAAAAAATCTTCCATCTATAACAAAAAACAATGAAACAGAAGAATTTCTAAAAATTAATACTTTAAATGAGTTATTAGATTTAAATTTAAAGAATAAAAAAATTGGAAGTCATGTAGTAAAATTAGTTAATGATTATTTTAATAATTTAAATGTTAATATAATAAAAACAATTAATGAAAATGATAAAGAGAAAAATTATTTTAATGAAATTAAAAATTTAAAAGGCTCAGAAGTTGAAAAATTTTTTCTGTTGAAAGATATATATGACAAAATTTTCAAAAATATAAATGATAATTATGAACTTTTATTGAAAAAAAATAATAATAACATAAATTTTAGGGATGAAATAAATCAAATGAATGAAAAACACGAAAAAGAAATAAAAGATTTAAAAAATAAATTTGAACAAGAAAAAGAAATTTTAAAAAAAGCAATCAATGAAAATAAGGTTACAATTAGTGATATTGAAACCATTAAAAATGAAAAAAATAAGATAGAAGAAATGTATAAAAAACAAATAGAAAATTTAAATGATGAAATAAAAAAATTTGAAAAGAAAATAAAAGATTTAGAAAATAATAAAACTTTACCAAAAAATAATGATGATTCAAATGAAATAAACATGAATGATTTTATGAAAAGACATGAAGAAGAATATATGAAAATTCAAAAAGAAGCATTGAAGAAATTAGATAAAGAAATAAAAGATTTAAGTATAAAAGTGAATAATTTAACAGAAGAAAATAATATATTAAAATTAGATAATTCAGATATGAAAAAAAAATTAGATGCTATTAATAAAGAATTTGATGAAGAATCTTATGAACAAGTTTTATTACAACAATTTGAAACAATGAAAAAAGCTTTTTCTAAAAGAATAGATGAATTAGCATTAAAAATAAATAATATTGAATTTGATACTAGAAGAAAAATTTATCAATTAGAAGAAGATTTAAAAGAATCAGAACATTCAAAATCACTTTTCTTAGATCAAATACTTATATTAAGAAAACAATTAAATAAATAATCTTATAAATAATATTTCAAAAATGTTTATAATGTTTATTATAAACTTGTTTAACAACATTTACTTTGTTTTTGTTTGTCTTTTTTTTATATTTTATATTAATACTATGTAGATTTGTATTATTATCTTCCTTTTATTATTAATTATTTTTTGTGTCACATAAATTGTTATATCATCAATAATAGAAAGATTTTTCAAAGCAAAAATTCATAAAATTGTAAATCATTCAAATTTGAATACTCTTTTCCTTTTATATAGGAATAAACTATATTTTGTTTATTATCTGCTTTATTCCCAATTATAACAATAATACAATATTTAGAAATATCTCTTGTTTTAATAAAATTTACCAAAAATTTAATTTTTCAAAAGACTCATAATATTAATAATATCATAAAATAAAAAAACTCAATTAGCATCTCTATAATAATAAGTTCTTATATTATGATATTGTTCTTGTCCTGCATTTTTCATAATTGATTTTAATATTTTTACCTTCTTAATTAAATCTTTTATTCTAAATTCTACATCAATATTTGGATTTTTTTCGATATTATTTCTTTACCAATTAAACATTGAAAAGAGTTGTTTTTCCTACTCCTGAATTTCCAACTATAATATAAATAAATTAGTTTAAACTTACTTATTATTCATTTTTGAAACTTTAAATATTGATTTATATATAGATATTGTTTCATAATTAAATATTATATTTATATTACTGTTAAAATATAAATAAAAAAATATTTAAAAAATATATATAAATTTATTTTAACTAACTACTCTTTTTTTTCCTATTGCAGCCAAACTAATAGCAAAAGCAAAAATAGGTGAAAATGGCTTTCTAAAATCAATATTATATTCATTTTTACTGACTTTACCATGTTGTAATAAAATATTATCTTCATCACCTTCTTCAATAATTTGAAAGTTTTTAGCAGAAGCTCTTTTAACTCTTCCATAAAAATTAAGAGTATAACAACCCATTTTTCTATTCCATCTAGGTTTTAAATTAATTAAATGAACAAAAGTGTTATCATTTTTAATAACATCAATATTAAAAAATCTAGGACAATCACCCATAATATTAGTATCATAATTAATTTTACCTAATAATCTTCTTTTTGTAAAAATTGATTTAGGGATTTTTTCATAAATATTATCTTCATATCCATTATCATAAACATTAAATACTGTTCCCCAATAATTTACTTCAATTTCTCCTAAATAATAAGAACTATATTTTGAAAAATCATTTATATTTGTACTAACTATAAAATTTGAATTTTCTGATTCTCTTATTGCAAATAATTTTATAGTATCATCATTTTCTAAAGATAATTCATAATAATGAGGATAATCATCTCCAGTTAATAAATTCTCTTCACTTTTTTTCCTTAAAATTTTACCCACATTAAAATAATTATTTACATTAAAAAACTTTGATAAATTTTCATTTAATTTTTCATTAATTCCTTGAATAAATTTTAAATTTGCTTTTGTTAATCCATTTCCTGAATTATAAACTATTTTATTATCTTCAAAAGTAAAAGGTGGATTTGCTAAAGGATTTAAATTCATATTTAAATAAGAAATCATAGTAAATTGAACAATATCATCAAAATTATATGAATCATATTTAATTCCTTTATAACCATTCATTTTATTTATAATATGTTTAACAAGGTAATAAACATACATTCTTAATTTTTCTTCATTTAAAGTTGAAATTACTTGAATAAAAAATGTTATTCCATTTTCTCCAAGTTCATACAATAATTTATTTAAAACTTCATTTTTTTTTTCTTTCATTTCACAAATAGTGAAAGCAAATAAGTATGAAATCATATTCTCTTTTGTATATAATATATCATATGAAGAATCATTTATTAATTCTAAGCAATCAATTAAAGAATCAATAGTAATTATATTTTGTTTTGATTGCAGTGAAATTTTAATATAGTTTTTTCCATTGTTTTTATTTAACTCTCTTTCAATAAAAGTTCCTTTTGTTTTACTTTTTAACATTTTATATGAAGTTGAACTTTGAAAAGAATCTAATTCAATATTTCCTTCAATTGGTTTGTCTCCATAATTTTTTTGACCTGAATATTTTATTTCTATATCTATTATAATATATTCATTTGATTCCATTTAAATAAAAAATTAATTTTTTTTGAAAGAAAAAAACAAAATTCAATTTTATAATAAAATAAATTTATTGTGTTTAAAATTTTCATAAATATTAAATTTAGTCTACTAATTGAGAAAAATAATCTTTTAATTGATCATCACAAATTTCTTTTATAAAATCTTCCATTTGACATAAAATTATATTTTTTTTAATTGAGTTACAAACAATATACAAAATTTTATCTTTATTTGAATAATAATATTTTCCATTATTTATATTCTCATTTAAAGTAGAACATGAAATATGTTTGATATTAATACTTTCTTTCTTTTGATTAAATTCATCTAATATAGTCATTTCATTATAATCTCTATTAAATTTTCTTGAATATTCTTGATTTTTATATAGAAACATATAATGAATTTTTAATTTAGGATTTATTCTCTTATAATTTGCTATTTTTAACCAAACACTAAGTTTTGTATTTAATTGATTATTATTTCTATAAAAATTATTATTATATTTTAATAATTCTCTATAAATTTGTTCATCATCTATTAATAAATTAAATAGATGAAAATCTTTATTTATTTGATAAATATATTCATACATTAAAGTTTTTTTTATTTGTATTAAATATAATTCTGGGTAATTAATTATTACTGCATCTATAATAGGAAATTTATGAGAAAAAAAATATAAACCATCTCTATTTAAATCTACTTCAATTGAAAATAAGTTTTCTCTTTCGAAAATATCTTTTTCTCTACATAAAGATTTTACAACTTTTGGAATATTTAAAATTAATTGTTTTTGATAATCTGAATCGTTTTCGTCTTTTGCAAAATAATTAATTTGTAAATTTAATTTTTTTCTTTCTCCATATTTTTTTAAAATAATATATAACATTTCCTCAAGAAGAATCCCTTTTAAGACTTTTAATTCAGTTTGATTATATAAATCAGTAAAATAATTTAAATCTAATTGTGAAAAATCAACTGATTTATAATAACCATCGAAATTGAAATTTGTGATAAAATTTTCAATAATTATATTTTTAAACTCAAATATTATATTATCCTTCCCATCAGGTAAAGGAATAAGAAAAAAATAATAATAATTTTTATATTTCCCATTAAAAAAAGAAAAAGTTGGTATTGAAATAGAATTACATATAGTTCTATAACCAAAAAGATTTAAAATTAATTGAAGATATTCTCTTTGATTTAATTTATTTTGTTTAATATTATAAAAAAATTGTTTTTCATAATTAAATTCTATTATTTTTAAATAATTTTGTTCATCATTTTTAAAATTACAATCAAACAAGAAATCTATTATAGAATAATTTTTATCGATTATAGGGATAATATTTTGATTAAATTTTCTTTTAATATAATATAGAATTTCAGTTTGACTTAATATAGAAGTGCTTAAAAATATAATTCCATATAATAAAATTTCTTGATTATTTTTAAATTTTTTTTTCATTTCTCCAATAACTTCAATAATTAATTTATTTGATTCAAAATAATTCGAAGAAATAATTTTCACAATTTTATAATGAGAATCAAAATTTCTATTTAAAAATCCATTCGCATTTTGCTTTAAATTTTCTATTTGATTTATCAAAAAATGTATATTATTATCATTATAACAATTTTCATATGAATCAATGAAAAGGAATAAATTAATCTCTAAATTAATTTCATTTATTAAGAAATTAAATAAATCTGAAAATTTAAATAAAACATCATGAAATGATTTTTCTTTTATTTCAAAATCAATTAAATCTTTTAAAACATTTTCAATTTCTTTTATTTCAGGTTTACTATAATATAAAAATGAAATATAAAATATGATTTCATTCATAAAATATTCTTTAGGATCCTTTTTAAAATATTCATAATCTAATATTGAAATAATAAAATTTAAAGGATTTAATCTTAATAAACATATACTTAAATAAATAGAATAACTTTTTCCCATTCCACCTTCTCCAATAAATATAATATTATTTTGATTAGGTTTATTTTCTTTTATCATTCCCAAAATTTTTTGAAAAATTGAATTAGGTTGAATATATATTTTTTCATTTTTTAAATTAGGAGAAATTTGAATTTTTTCAATAAATTCAATAAAATCATATTTTTCATATATTGAATCTATTTCTTCTTCTGGAATTCCATAAGGTGAATCTACTTTATTAAATAAATTTTTAGATAAAAAAGATTCTAAAAATGTTTTATATTCATTACCAATTATTAAATTTTTTACTTCTTTTTTATCACAAAATTTTTTTTGAAATTCAATAATTCTTTTATATAATTTATTCTTTGGTTTAATTTTCTCATTTTCTATTTTTTCTTCTTTTCTTTTTGTTTTTCTATTAAGAAAATTAATTTCTACAGAAAATTCTTTAGGATAAAATTTTATTGAATGAATATTAATAAAATCAAATTGTCCTTCATTTATAAGAATAAAACAACCGTCAGAATAATTTAAAGGGAATGTTTTAGTTTCAATTTCTTCAGCACCATTAAAATCTTTTTCTTTATCTGACATTTATAAAAATCTTAAATTTAAAAAAATAAAATGAATATAATTTTTTTAAAAAATAAATTCTAGAAATATAAATATAACAAATATATGATTAAGAATAAGGATTAGGAAAATTATTTCCATTATTATTATTATTAAAAACATTACTATCATAAGGATTAATTGGAGGAATATTATTATTATTTTCTGGATTAAATTGAATATCAGTAGGATTACTAGGATCAACAGGAAGAATATATTCATCATTAAATTGGAAATTAATTCCTAATTCATTAACTAATAATTTTAATTTCATCATTATTAAAGTATCATTAATAGGTCTAACTTGTAATCTCTCAATAATATTAGGATTAACTAATTTAGAATTATTATTATTACCATCTTCAACAAATGCTTTCCCATATTTTTCCCCAAAAATTTCAGTTAATTTTTGTAAATCTTCAATTTCAAATCTAGAAGAAGAATAAATTAAATTATGAATTGGAGCTATTAAATCAACAGGACATTTATCATTAGATAACATATAAGTTACTTTTTCTTTTAAAATTTCACATATTGGTCCTAATATATCACATATTGTTATATAATCTTCTTCTCTTATTATTGTTTCCATTTTTACTTTTGCTAATTCTAAATTATTTTGTTGAAGTGCTGCTTTCACTTCTTCTCTTTTTTTTTTTATTAATCCTACTTTTTTATTTCTATATAAGTTTAGTTTTGTCTGACATACTAAAATATATGTTTTTAATTCATTTTTTGTTATTTCTTTTTTTGGAGGTTCAGGATCTTTAATTTCTTCTTCTCCATTCTCTTTTGATGGTTGCATTTTTTTAATTAATTTTGTATATTTTCCGTTATAAACAGATTTTTTTAAATTAATTTTTTTATATATTTTAATTTTTAAAATTTTTTATTATAAATATAATATTTTTTTTATAGTGAATTTCCTTATAATATATTTATAAGAAATAACTAGCTCAAATCTTGTTTAGAATATATAATAAATTCAAATAAAATAAAAAAGATAATACACAAATAAAAATTAAAATAATGAAACATCTTTAATAAATAAAATCTTTCAATTTTTTTTTTTATTTTTCAATATTGTTAAAATTCCTAAATTATCTTCATCATCTCCTTCATTATCAGCATCCTCATCATTTTCTTTATTTTTAATTTTTTCTATTTTTTCAACTTCATTATCAGAATCTAATTCATTAGCTTCTAAAACATAATCACTATCAGAATCTTCATTAAATTTTTTTCCTTTAGGATAAAAATAATTATCTTCTTCTTCTTTTTCTTTATCACTTTTTAAATTTTGTCCTGAAAAAATTTTTCTTTTAACAGGTTCAACATATCTAAAACTAATAATAAGTTTTCTTTTACATTCATCATCAGTTAAAGGATGTTCTTCTTCATTTTTTAAATTAAAAGGATTTTTATTTGATAAATTTAAAAAACTTGGCATTCCAAATGAATCTTGTGGTTTAAGAACTGGAGTGTATACCATTGTTGGCGTCTTTGGCATTTCAAATTCATTTATTTCTTCTAATGATGTTGTTGGATTTAAAATTGGTGTGATTGACATTTTTTTTTTTAATTATTTTATAATTTTTTTCGTTAAAATATTTAAATTTTTTTATATTTTATTCTTTAGAGTTTTAAAAAAAAATTTTTTTGATTTTTTAAAATTTATATGTCTTCTTCACGAGATTTTAATTCTTGGAAATAATTGAAATAATTATTTTTGTTACTTTTTAAATATTGATTATTTTTTTTATAGAAAAAACCTGAATTTTCCAAAGCTTCCACATACATATCAAAATGAATATATGTTTCATATTGAATTCTCTCTAAATCTTGTTTTTCATCCTCTTCTAAATTATCAAAATTAAATTCTTTATCACTTTTTAAAAGTTGAAAATCTGTTCTAATCTTTACAAAATCTTTTTTTTGATAGTTATTTCTAATTTTTTCTACAAAATCATGTAATATTGCTTTTAGTAAAATTATTTATATTTTACAATCTTTAAATTTTAAAACTTTCGGAAAATTCATTTTATTTATTAAAGTATAAAAATAAAATAAATAAATGGATAATTATAAATAAAATCATTTATAAAACATAAAAAAATAAAACATAAAAGAATGAAAAGATATTATAAAATTAACATGATAAAATAGTTAACTATTAAAAGTATAAATAAAAAAAAATATCATAAATTTAATTTTAATATGTCCCAAAAGAGACTTCAAAAAGAATTTCAGGAATTTACAAACAATCCTCCTGAAAATTGTGAAGGTGGACCTGAGAATGAAAATGATTTATACAAATGGAATTTAACTTTAATGGGTCCATCAGATTCACCATTTGAAGGAGGAGTATTTAATTTATCAGTAGAATTTCCAAAAGATTATCCTTTCAAACCACCAAAATGTACTTTTCAAACAAAAATATATCATCCAAATGTAAATTCAAATGGCTCAATTTGTTTAGATATTTTAAAAGATCAATGGTCTCCAAAATTAAATATTCATGAAGTTGTTAAAGGGATTTCTAATTTAATGGTTAATCCAAATCCTGGAGATCCTTTAGTTCCTGAAATTGCTACTGAATATGTTGAAAATAAAAATAAATATATTGAAACAGCCAAACAATGGACTAAACAATATGCTGTTTAATTATTTATATAATATTTTACAAAAACAATATTTCGTTTTTTAGATTTTTTATTTTTTTAACACTTATATTTTCTCTTTATTTAATTAACTATTTTATATTTATAAAATTTTTTTTTTCTGAGGCAAAATTCATATAAAACAAAAAGATCTAATTATATTTTTTATTAATTTTTTCATTTAATATTGATTTTCATTTTTAATTATTGGTTTATATTAGAATATTATATTATTAAGTATTTACAGCAAAGGTAAATTTTTATAAAATAATGTCATAATTAATAATTTATTTCAATTTTACATAAATAAATATACAAAAATTCTTGTTTTAAAAAAAATTATAATCAAATAAAATTAATTAATAATAATTTAGGTATTTAAAACTAATCTAAAAATTTTTTATCTTTTTCTTCTGTATTAGTTTTTTTACCCATTATTTTCATTTTTCTTTCATTTGTCTCACCCTTTACATTAAGAGAAATTTCTTTTTATATAATACATCAATAATTCAACAAAAATTGATTTTAATTCATTCAAATCAATTTGTTTTTTTCCTCAATACAATAATTCTTATTTTGATAAATAATATATTGATTTTCTTTAATTGATAAAATATAATATAATAAGAAAATTATACAAATGATTTTGATTCAATAATTTTAATGTCAAATTTTGCAACAAGAACATTGTCAACAATTTTAAGATTAACTTTTAAACTATTAAAACAATTAATAATATTGTTTGATAATTTTTTTTTCTTTTTCAATTAATATTTTTTTGGAATTTGGTTATAATCTAAATTATCTTTGAATATTTTAATTTGGGAATTATAAAATTTTTCTTCAGTGAATAACATTTCACTTTTTTTACATCATTTGATTATAATATTATCTTTATATTATTAATTTCTGAGTGATTAAAATATGAGAATCTAATTTTAAAAGTTTCATTAATATCCTCAATAGACATAATTATTCCTCCCTATAAATTTAATTTCAATTTTTTCTCATTTGAAATATATTCTTTGTTTTTTCTGTTTGATAATGCTTCAATATAAATTTTATCCACAGGTATATTAGGATGATTTATTTTATAATTTTGAAAGTATTGATTCAATTCATTTAGAAATCCTTCATGATTATATTGATTATAAAAAATATTAAAATGTGCTGCTCCATTAAATTAAACTAAAACTTAATAAAAGTTATAAAAATAATTATTTAGTATGGGATTGGGCCCAATCCCTAAACTACAATTCTTATATATAATATTATGGTTATTGAAATTAGATAAATTTAAAGAAATAAAAACGTTAAAAAGTTTAGTTTTTTTATTTCCTACTTTTAAAAAAACAGTTCTTCACTTCTATTTTTTCTGTAGTTTCAAACTTTATCATTGAAATACAATTATTGTTCTTTTTACTTTTTAAAACAAAAATAATATTTTTTTATATATAATAAAATTATGATGAATTATTTTTAATCATATATACATACATATAAATTATAAAATTCTTTTAAATTCTTTTTTAAAAATTTTCATATTAAAATAAAAAAAAAATGTCAGAAGAAATATATTGTTCAAAATGCCATAATAAAACAGAAGAAACATTATTACTATCATGTGAGCATAATTTATGTATTCCATGTGCAGCAGAAAATTTATCAAGACAAGAATCAAAAGGAATAAACAAAACTCAAATAGTAATATGTGATTTATGTGGAAGTGAAACAGAAATAGACAATGAAACAACAAAAGAAATATTAACAATAGCAAATGAAAATAATAATAATGAAAATATCAATAATAATGAAAATTTCAATAATAATAACAATTTAAATTTTGATAACACAAATTCAAATGGATTTGTAAATTTAACATATTTTAACCAATCTAATAATTTTTCAAATAATAATAATTTAAATTATAATGAAAATATATGTAATGAACATGGAGAATTATTAACATATCTTTGTTTAGATTGTTTATCAAAATGTGTTTGCTCAGAATGTGTTGTTCATGGAATACATAAAAATCATGAAGTAATGAATATTAAAAAAGCTTATCCCTTAGTTTATAGTAAATCTGAAGAATTATCAATTCATGTTAATGATAAAGTTAAAGAACTTAAAAATTTAGATTGTTTAATTGATAAAAAAAAAAATGAAATTGCAAATTTAACTAATAAATGTAAAAGTGATATTAAAAATGCTTTTGAACAAATTAGAATTAAATTAAATCAAAAAGAAAAAGAAATTATTGAAAAAACTGAAAATTCTCTTATGGAAAATATACAAGAATTAAATACATATAATCATATAATTCGTTCTAAAATTATTTCTTTAAATAAATTGATAGATACAATAAATTCACATTTATTAAGAAAAGACGAATTAAAATTAATTAATTTTTATTGTGATAATAAAAATAAAATTTTAAATCAAAGTGAAGTAATAGAATTAAATAATATGCCAAATTTAGAAACAATTTCAAATTTAAGAATTGATATTGATAAATCATCATTTGATACAATGATTAATGCTTTAAATTCACTTAATTTTGAAATTAATACAATGAAAGGAATTAATAAAATTACTAATTTTGATTCTCAAAAATTTTCAACTAAAAGAAATATATATGGAATTGATTTTAAAAATAGAATTAGTGATAATAATCCATTAAATATTAATTATAATCAATATAATAATTCTGGAATCATTTCTTAATAAAATATAATATAATAAATCTTCTGAATTTAAATTTAGAAAAAAATCAAATAAATATTTTTTTTTTAATTTTATTTATATTTATATATATAATATTAATATTAGAATAAATCACTTAAACAAAAATTAAATTATTCTTTCTTCTCGTTTACAAAAAAATTTAAATAGGATTTTATAAAATTTGAATCTTTACAATTTTCATTAATATACCTTGTAATATCAATTAACTTATCATTTAAATTTTTAATTTGATTTTTAAAATCATTAATTTCTTCATTTTTTTGAATGGATAAATTATCCATTTCACTTTTTAAATCATTTAAACTTTTAATTTTAATTTCTAATAATTTATTTTGTTCAATAATTTGTTTATTTTGCATTTCACATTGTAAAAATTTACTTTTAAATTGCATAAACTCATTAAGTTGTTGTTTTTGCCATTCAATCATTTTATCTTTTTTAGATTCTTTTTTAAATTTATCTTGTGCATTTATAATATCTTCTTTAATAGTACTTTTAAATTTTTCAATTGCATTTAATAAATTTTTATTTATATAATTTATAATTAAATCATTTAAAGAATTTTGACTTTTTTTAAATTCTGATGAAAAAGATTTTAAATTTTCTTCCAGAGAATTTAATTTAGTATCAAAAGTTTCTTTTAATTCTTTTATTTCTTTTGAAATTATTTGATATAAATTATCTAAACTTTCATTACTTATGTTTGTATCATTATTTGATAATTGATCTTCTAATGTTGTTAATTTTTTATTATTTGATTCTAATTTTATTTCTATTGTTTTTATATTACTTTGTTCATTATATCTTTCATTTAATAATGATTTTAATGTTGTTATTTTTATATTTTCTTCTTCTTTTTCTTTTTCTAAATCTATTATTTTATCTTTCAATTCTAATATTATTTTTTTTTGATTTTCTTTATCTTTTTCATAATTATTTATTCTTTCTATAAATTCTTTCAATTCATTTTTTTTCTCATTTAAATCTTTTTCTCTTTCTTTAATTATATTATTTAATTTTTCAATATTTTCATTTAATTTTTTAATTTCTTCATTTTCTTCTTCATTTTTATTTTCTTTAATTTCCATAATTTCTTTTTTAATTAAATTATTTTCCATTTCTAAAATCTTATTTTTATTAATTAATTCTTCATTATCCTTTTTAGTTTTTTCAGAATCTTTTTGTAATTGATTGACAATACTTTTTAATTCATTATTATTTTGTGATATTTTCCTAGTTCTCAAAGTAGAAAATTTTCTTCTTTTATTAGGATCAACAATATCTTTAATTTCATCTTTAACAGCATCAGCAGTGACATTAATTAAATGAGATTCCAAAATTTCTTTTTCATCAGTTAAATAATTTGTAAGAACAGGTCTTAAAGGAGGATTTTTTTCAAACCAAGCATGACTACTAATTTCTTCAATAGATAATCTTTCTTTAGGATTTAATTTTAGAATTTTGGAAACTAAATTTTTAGCTAAAGGAGGGAAATCAACAGGCCAATTTATTTTTAATTTTTTAATATTCATAAATAATTCACTTTGATTTGCTCCAGTGAAAGGAGCATAACCAGCAAGTAATTCAAATAATAAAACACCTAAAGTCCAAATATCAACTGAAAAATTATGTCCTGTTTTTCTTATCATTTCAGGAGATAAATATTCTGGAGTTCCACAAAAAGTTTTTCTTAATTGATTTTCTTCTTGATAATTTGCCCATCCAAAATCACTTAATTTAACTCTATAATTATCATCTAATAATAAATTTTCAGGTTTAATATCTCTATGAATAATTTTAGGAGAAAAAGAATGTAAATATCTAACAGCTTCAATAGTTTCTCTCATATATTGTGCAGCAGTTCTTTGATCAAATCGAACTTGTCTTCTTAATAAAGAATATAATTGTCCTTTAGCAGCATAAGGCATAATCATATAAAATTTATCATCATCTTCAAAATGATTTACTAATTTCATAACATGAGGATGATTTAATTTATACATCATTTCAATTTCTCTATTCATTTGATCAACTAATTTTTGTTCAAAAATACTTATTTTATCTATTACTTTAATTACATAAACTCTATTTGTTTGTTTATGAACTACTTTCCATACTTCACCAAATCCTCCTTTACCAATAAATTTTTCTCCTTCTCTATAAAAATCTGTTTTGTTACATTCTCTTTCTAATCCTGCTCGTACAGTTGGTGATAATATTAATAAACGATCTTTTACTTTATTTAATTTTAATGGCATTGGAAGTTGAGATTGATTCATTTTTGAAGAAAGAGAATCTATCGAATCGTTTAAGGGAGATGTCATTTTTTTTATAATGTTTTTAATTTTTTTTTGGAATATTTATTTTCTTTTTTAATTAATTTTTTTTCTTATGTTGTTTTATATTTTTTTAAAATTATTTTATTTTTATGTTAAATTATTTTTACAATTTTTTATTAATTAACCTAATTGTCCATTTTAGTTTTTATTTGTTTTAATTTTTCTTCTATATATTCTTTTGCATTTTTATTTAAATTTAAATTATAATTTTCATTTGTTCGAAAAGTTAATTTTTTAACTCTATTTTTTCTATTTATAAATTCATTACTATTATCTTTTTTATTTTCTACATCATTATCTAATTTATTTTTCAATAATATTATATCTTTATCTTCATTATTATCAAATAATATTAATTTTTTATCATCCTTATTATCTAACATTACATCATTAATTTTATTTTTATATTTATTATTTATATTTATATTGTTATTTAAAGAAGAAATTGTTTTTTGAATTTGATTTTTCACTTTTTTATGATTAAATTTCAATTTTTCATAATCAATAGATTTTGGAGCACTTTTCTTTAAATTTAATTTTTTACCTTTGACTGAAATTTCATTTAAATTATTTTTATTATTTTCTTCAGTGTTATTTTTATTATTTTTAACAGATATAGTACCTAAAACTTTATTAGTGAAATTAATAAATTTTTCCAAATCACAACTTCTTTCTTTAACATCATTATTATTAATATTAAATATTTTCTGACTTCTATTATTTACATTACTATTTCTCTTATTAAAATCATTAATATCTTCCTTTCTTTCAGAAGAATATAAATTTCTTTTTCCATAAATTTTATCATTATAATCTCGAATTTGAATATTATTACAATTATTACAATTTCCATCAGACGATTCAGCATTAGAATGACTATTAATACTTTTTAAAGTATCAATTGAATTTACTTTATTATGTAATTGTAAAGTTAAATAATGATGAAATTTATTTCTAACTTCAAATACTTTTTTTCTATCATAATTAACATAACCACAATAAGAATCATTATCAACTTTAATAACTGGTTTATATTTAATTTGAAAAGGTTCAAAAGAAATTTTTATTGGATTTGAATTTATATTTTTTTTCCTATTTGAAAATGTTATTTGATAATCAGTTAAATGAGTTTTATTATTTATATTACTATAAATACTTTGTGATGATGTTGTTCTATCTGCTTCAGAAAAATTTGTTATAAGAATTTGTTTGTTTCCTTTTGTGTATAAATGTTCTATATTATTACTTTTTTGAGTATTTATTTGATTTTCTTTAAATTCACCTAATGTATTTTTCATTTTTTTATCATTGTTATTTCCTTTGTTTCTTTTTAAATAATTTAGTTGTTGATTTCTTATCATTTTTGAATATAAATTGTCTTCAGAATGAAATAATTTAGGTGTTTTACTTTTTACAAATTCATTTTTCATTATGTTTAATTTAGAAAAATTTATAAAATCTTTTATAAATAATTTCATACAAAAAATTTATTTAATCATAATAAATTCTAAAAAAATAAATTTAATTCTCTTTTTTTCTTTTAAATAGTTCACATTTCAAAACTGAAAAAAAATTAAAAAATAAAAATAATGGAAGATTATGAAATGATAACCCGTTTAGGAGGAGGATCCTTTGCTGACGTATATAAAGCTCGTGAGAAATCAACAGGTGATTTAGTTGCTATAAAAATATTAAAAAAAAAATATTCAAAATGGTCTGATTGTTTAGAACTACGTGAAGTAAAATCACTTCAAAAACTACATTCAGATTCAATTTCATATCAAAAAGGGCAAGAAAGTATAATAAAATTAAAGCAAATAATATTTATAAAAGAATCAGGAACATTAAATTTAGTATTTGAATACATGGAACGTGATTTATTTGAATTAATGAAAAGTAATAGGTCCAAAACATTTATCAGAGAATAAAATAAGAGCAATAACATATCAAACATTATTAGGACTTGCCTATATGCATAAATATGGTTTTTTCCATAGAGATATGAAGCCAGAAAATTTACTTTGTGTAGGAGAAAATATAAAAATAGCAGATTTTGGTTTAGCAAGAGAAATAAGATCAGTACCTCCTTATACAGAGTATGTTTCAACAAGATATTATAGAGCCCCAGAATGTATATTAAAAAGTACTAATTATAATTCTCCTGTTGATATTTGGGGACTTGGATGCATTATGGCTGAAATGTATTTACATCCTCAACCTTTATTTTTTGGAAATAATGAAAAAGAAGTATTATTCAAAATTTGCTCTGTTTTAGGTACTCCTAATCATTATACTTGGAATGAAGGATTACAAATGGCAAAAATGATTAATATTAAATTTCCTAATTTTAATGGAGTTGAATTAGAGAGTATTATTCATGATGCTAGTAGTGATGCTATTGATTTAATGAAACAAATGCTTCAATGGGATCCTAATAAAAGAGCTACTGCTCAAAATCTTCTTAATCATCCTTTCTTTACTAATTATCCTATTTCTAAACAAATTTCATCTTTTGGTAATTCTAATATTATTAAAAGTAAGAAAAACACTAATAGAACTTCTATTGATAAAATGCTTAATGACACTGAAGGATTTGATAAATTAATTAATAAGTTAAAGAAAGAAAAAAGGGAAGAGGATGTTGCTATTGAAAAAGAAAGAAAAAAATTTGATTATGGAATATCATCTCAATTAAATGATTTAATTATTGATGAAAATAAAGAATCCAATGATAATAATAATAGACTTTATAATGATAATAATACTAGAATTTTTAGTAATAAAAATAATAATATAAATTATGGACATAATAGAAGAGAAATACCATATAGTTCACCTAATTTTAATGCAAGAAAAGAAGAGTTTAATGTAAGAAAAGAAGAAAATGTTTCTCCTAAAAAAATATTTAATAATGATTCAGATCCTTTAGATTTTGATACAAATATTATTTTAAATCAAAATGTAAATAATAATGGAAATAGAAAAAGAAGTGCAAGAAGATTTTTAGAAGAAACAGAGAAAAAAATGAATACTCCAATTTCAGGAGGAAATAAATTTCAATTTAATAATGATGGTTTTACAAATATTTCATCAATACCTCTTCAACAACCAATAATTATGAAAAATGATTATAATTTAAGAAGAAATATGGGTAATAATTATAATAATAATAATTTATTTAATAATAATGATTCTGGAGGAATGATGATTGGAGATAATTTTAATAGGAGAGGAAATAATGAAAATAATAGTAATAATAATGGTGGTGGGATTTTATTTGGAATGCAAAGTAGAAGAGGACATATGATTAATAATCAAGTTAAAAATTTTGAGTTTAAAATATAGTTTTTTTCTTTTTTTTTTGAATATGAAAGCTTTTTATATCATTTTTTGATAGTATAAAATAAATATATTTATTTTTTATTATAGTTTTTAACTTTTAAAAAAAATCTTATTTTAAAATTAATGCTATAATAATTTATTCAACAAAGTTTATTACCATAAAAATATTAAACTTAATGTATTTATAATAATAATACTATTTTTACATCTTTTAAATGATTACATTAACAGTTAAATTTTATATTTTAACTCTAAGAAAGTCTTTGAGATAAAATTAATCAATAAAAATAAATTAATGACTTCGAAAAAGTAATGTTATAATTTTTTATATTCAAATTACAAATCAAAAAAAAGTTTTATCACAATGATAAAAAGAGATTAATTCATTTATTATTATCAATTATATAATACTTAATCTTAATTCTTAAGTATATATAATAATTTCATCTCAAAAAATCAACAAAGAAACCAAATTAAATAAATTTATAAAACGAATAATATTAAAAATACCTAATATAAAAAAAAAATAATTAATCTATCATTTTTTCTAAAGCTTTTTTGAATGTATTGAAAATTTCTTCTTTAATAAATAAATTGAAATTAAGTAAAATAAAAAAGTCATATTCCATAATAATTAATTCTTTTTCTGAAACACCTGCAATTTGAGAATAATAAGAATTAGTAAAAATTTCATCTTCATAAAATTTTAATGAAATTAATATTGATGTAAATAAAATTTTATAAATATTGAATTTATTTAATTGTTTAATTTTTGAAATTTTATCAATATAAATTAAACTTAATATTAAAGTATTTTCTTCACAATTTGAATAAGAAATAATACGAATTAAATATTCATATAAAGAAATATCTGGAATTCCTTTTGTTTCAAAAATATCATTTTTATTTTCATTTTCATTTTCATTTTTAGAATTAGAATCAATTAATTCATTTATAATTATTGAAATTGATTTTGCAAAATTTTTTATTCTTTCTGATAACATTTCATCTTCTTCTTCATCATTTATATTATTTGTACTTGAAATTTCACTTTCAAAAGAAGAATTAAATTCATTTTCTATTATTTCTTCTTTTGTGGTTACTGAATTATTTATAAATGAATTTATATTACTCATTGACATTTTTTTCAAACTTCTTAAATAATATTTTTTTGGATTTTTAATAATAATTCTAAGAGATTGTTTTTTAATTTTATTTATTTTTTTTTTAAATAATAAATTATTTTTAAATAAAAAGATTTATCACTTTTTATATTAAATTATCATATTTGTAAATCTTTTTTTATAAATTAATTTATAAAAACTAGTAAATTTACTGTTGTTATTTAGATAAAAATTATATATTATAAACAAAACATTAAATTATATAAAATAAGAAAAATTTCTATTTACAAGTTTTCCTTTGAAATTTAAAGAATCAAAAGTTTTATTTTAAAATAATCCCTTTATTACAAAGTAAAAATAAAAACACTTTTAATTTAACTATTTCTTAATATTTTATTTAAAATTTTTTGAAAAAAATTGTAATTATATTTAATCTATAAATCATTTTAATAATAAAAAGTTAAATTATTTTTTTTTTAAATAAAAATTTTGTTTTTTAATATTTCATTTAATGTAATTGTAAAATTATTTTAAGAAATTCATGAGATTATTTTTTTACAAAAAAATATTAAAAACTTAATAAAATTCATTAAAAAAGTCATTATTATATTATTTTATTATACATTAATGAAGATATATAAAAAAATTATTATTTGAAAAAGAAAAAAAAACAAAATTTAAAATTTAATTATATAATAATCTTGTTATTTTTTTATTGATATTAATTGTTAAAATGGTAATTCAAAAATTTCAAAATTATCTCATTTAAAAATAAAATAATTATCAATATTATATCTTAAAATATTACTAATACTTTTATATTTTTTGTGAACAAATAGAATATTTAGAATTAGGAAAAAACAAGAGCGAATTAAATTGTTTTTTTTCTTTGTTTTATTGAATTATTGAAAAATATTTTGAATTATTAAAATAATTAATTTCAGTATAAATAAATATAAATGATGAAGAAGAAGAAGAAATGTTATCAGAAAGAATAAAAAATTTTGCAAAATAAATT
>JAJJLU010004049.1:0-19752 GCA_023807065.1 Isotricha intestinalis
AGTACTCCAATTAAAAAATTAATTATATCAAAATATATTATAAATGAACAATTTACAATTGAAAGAAGAACAAAAGATATAAAATCAGAAGATATTAAACCTGAAGATAAAGAAATAATTAAACCTAAAGAAGATAAAGAAATAATTAAACCTAAAGAAGATAAAGAAATAATTAAAAGTAAAGAAGATAAAGAAGATAAAGAAATAATTAAACCAGGAGAAAAAGATGTTACTAAGCCTGAAGAAAAGGAAAAATTAAAGGAAGAAGAATATATCGAAAAAACCCAACAAGAGCCTAAAAAAATGGAAGAACAATCTGAAATTCTATTTGATGAAGAAGAAGAAGAATTAATAGAGCCAAAAGCAATAATGTTATCATTAACAGAAGAAGAAGAAGAAGAAGAAGAGGAATCTGAAGAGTCTGAAGAATCAGAAAAAGAAAAGGAAGAACAAAAAATTGAACAACCAGTAAAATTAGAAGAAAGAAAAGAAACAGAAAATGAAGCACTTAAACCACAAAAAAAAGAAACAGGAACATTAAAAAAAGAAATAGAAGAACCAAAAGTAATTCAAGAACCAGAGGAAGAAGAAATAAAGAAAAAAGAAACATTTAAAATAAATAAAGATAAGAATGAACCAAATGAAAAAGAAGAAGAAGAGGAAGAAGAAGAAGAAGAGGAAGAAGAAGAAGATAGTGAAAAATTGTCGATTAAAAAAGAAGAAATAAAGAAAAAATCAGTATCATCAGAAGAAGAAGAGGAAGAAGAAGAGGAAGAAGAAGAAGATAGTGAAAAATTGTCGATTAAAAAAGAAGAAATAAAGAAAAAATCAGTATCATCAGAAGAAGAAGAGGAAGAAGAAAGTGAAAAATTGCCGATTAAAAAAGAAGAAATAAAGAAAAAATCAGTATCATTAGAAGAAGAAGAAGAGGAAGAAGAAGAAGAAGAAGAAGAAGATGAAGGTCAAAAAATACTTAATAAACAATTTATAAATACATATGATTTTGATGATAAGAATAAAAAAATACCAAAAGTAATTAATATTAGAATTAAAAAGAAAATAAAATATGATTCCAAACCTAAAGCTTTAATACATACAATAAATACAATTAATTTAAAAGAGCCATTTAATAAATGGAAGAAATTATTAAATGAAATCTCATCAGAAAAAGAAAGTAATTTAGCTACAAGAGGAAATATAAGTGAAAGAGAAATTGAATATGAAAATATACCAATTAATGAAAATAACTTCTTTATTCCATCAATAGAAAAAGAAGAAAAAGAAAAACCAATAATAAATCCATTAAAAATTTCGTTAGAAAATGATATTGAAATTCCAAGTAGAAAAATAGAGAAAGAAACAAAAGAAAAAGAGCATCACATTCAAAATTCAAAAAGCGAAGAATTAACTCCACTTTCACCTTCCGATATATATTACACAAAGAAAATCATTAGTGCAAAAGGAATTAAACCTCCTGTAAAAGGAAAATCACATGATAATGAAGATGATAGTAAAGAAAATAAGAGGAAAAGTTCTTTGAATGATAGTATACCTTTTTCATCAGATAATAAATTAGAAAATGTTAGTGAAAAAGATGAAGATTTATCTGAAGAAAGACATTTAGATAATAAGAGAAAATATTATGGTCTTGAAACTACTAAAATTACTATTTTACCACCGAAAAATTTAGATGATGAAAAAATTAAACAGATAGAAAAAGCATATGAAGATAAATTTAATAATTTGAAGAAAGAATATGAAGATAAATTGAAAGAAATAGAAAAGAGTAAAAAGGAAAAACCAGAAGAAGAAGAAGAAAAAGAGGAAGAAGAAGAAGAAATAGAAAAAATTACTCCAAGAATAAAGAAAAAATTAGAAATAATAATTGAAGCCAAAAAGAAAAAATTATCATCAGAAAAAGAAGAAAAAGAGAAAGAAAAAGAAGAAGAAAAAGAAGAAGAAGAAGAAAAAAGAGAAATCAAAAAGCCAAAATTAGAAATAATAATAGAAGCAACAAAGAAAAAATCTCCAATAAAAAAAGAAAAAGAGCAATATATAATAGAAGCAAATTCTCTTCAAATAAACGGAGAAGAAATAGAAACAGAAGAAATAGGAGTCCAAGTACCTGAAGACAATGAAAAAGAATATCATCATTCTCATATAAAATCATTTGATTCAAATTCTATGAAAATAACACATTCAGATGATTATATTTCTCCACAAGAAATAAAAATTCATATATCTCAATTATCTCAATCATTAGGAAAAGAACAAGAAGTAAAAATAATAAAAGAAAGAAGAAAAAGAACAAAATCCGTTAAAAATATAAATAAAAAAGTACAAGATAAAGGAACACAATATAGTCCTCCTTTAATTAGAGAACAAAAAATAATTCCTGATATTCATATTTCTTATCTTCCTTCTTCATTTATTGAAACTGAAAAAGTAAGTGAAAATGATTATATTTCAAGTTCTGAAGATTTAAAATCAAAAGAAGAAGAAAAAGAAAAAGAAATAAAAGAACCATATAAAAAAATAAAAATAATTCATAAAGTGAAAAAAAGGCCTTCTAAACAATTATTAAATGTCTTAACAAAAATAGATGAAAATAAAGAAATAATAAAAATAAGGAGATTATTTAATAAATGGAAATATTTAAAAGATAGAAGAATAAAAGGAAAACATTTATTATTTAATGTATTTTTAAGAAAAGATTCAATACCTCAATTTAATATGGAAGGAGCAGATGAAAAAGATATATTATCACAATGTTTTAATATATGGATGTATAGAACACTAAAAGATTCAAAAATAAAAAATGTATATCTAATGAAAGAAATTAGAAGTAAAGGAAAATCAAGTTCTCATTCTCTTTCTCTTTCAAATTCAGGAAGTAAAAAAGTATTATTACCAAATCTCGAAAGACCTGCTTATTATAATAAATTATTTAATGTTGTTATTAAACATATTAATCGTGATGGTAAATTTAATACTGAAAATATGTTAAGAGATTATTTCAACAGATGGAGAAAAACAGTTAAAGAACAAAAAGAAATTGAAATTAGACTTAGACATAGAAGCAGAAATGAAATTAATTCATTTGATGGTATTATTAATCCTTATGATTCTGATAAAATAACATATAATCCTCTTTTAGAAGATGAAACACATATTGAAGAACCCAATATTCAAATTACTCAACCTGATACTGTTGTTAAAGAAATTATTCCTAGAATAAGAGTCAATGAAAAAATTAGATTGTTGGTTTCTTTAAATCAAAAATTGAGAATTATATTCAATAAATGGAAAAATTTAAATAAAAAAGAAGATAAAAAAGAAGAAGGTATTTTAATTTTAAGAAAATTAAGTAGAAGATCATCTATTATGAATAAATTAAAACCTTCTGAAATTAGAAAAAGAAATCATACTATTGCAAATGCTACTGAAATAAGAAAACAAAGTAGAATTGATATTGATGAATTATTTAGAAAATCTTATCCTTCTTCTTTCACTAATATAAAGAAGAAAGCTGGTAGAGAATACTTTAAAAAATTATTTGATAATAAATTAAAGAATCAAATTCCAGACTTTACTAAACAAATGAAATTATATAAGAAAGTACCAAAAGCAATTAAATATCTTAGATTATATTTACTGAAAAATTACTTTAAAGACTTTATAAAATGTTTATTATCTAAAGATAAGAAATTGGTAAAAATGTTAAATAAATTTAATGATAAAAAAGATTTACCAAGTCTTAAAAAAATAGCAGCTTCATTTATTCAATTATATTATAGAAAACATCTTGAAAAAAGAAATAAGAAATTTAGAATTAAACAATTATCAAAATTATTCTGTAATTTAGATGATGATAGAATTATTGAATTATTATATACTAGAAAATGGAGATATAGAGCTAAAAAAGATAAAGAAAATAAAATTAATTTAAGAAAATCAATGAAAGATATATTTAATAAATCAGTTGGTAAAAAAATAATAGATGAATTATCAGTTATAACAGAAAAATATGCTGATTATATTAATATTAAAACATTGGCAGATTCATACAAAAAAATATTTGCAAAAAGATTATTTAACTCTCTTAGATTGAAGTTTATATTATCTAAATATATTGTTGATGATGATACAGAATTCAAGAAAAAATATGTTAGAAGTAATATGATGAGAAAATGGAATGAAAAATGTAAAATATTAAGAAGAAAAAGAAATGCATTTATGAGAATCAAAAGAGTTCTTAAAATACATTCTAAGAAAGTTTTAATTATTACTTTCAAATTGAAAAAATTGAAATTATATCTCTTATCATATGCCTTAATGAGAAGAGATAGTAGTCATGTTAATTCTGAATTACCTAAAGGTAATAAGAAATAAACGTGATCTTCATAATTAAGTGTATTAATTTTAATTTTAAATATTTTTTATTTTTATTTACGAATTTATTTTAATATTATTATTATTATTATTAAAGAATTAAAATTCTTTTTTTTATTTAATATTTATAAATTAAATTAAATTAAATTTATTAAATGATTTAATATATATTTTTTTATTTAAATGAAAATATAAACTAATTTAATAAAGAATTTATAAAATTAAATAAAAATTTTTTCAAATTTAAAACATAAAATTTCGAATAAAAAATTTAATTATTTCAATTTTAAAAACAAACATCCTGAATTTTTGACCAACTAATTTCATAAAAACCAAAACATAATAAAATAAAATGAATTAACCAAAAAAAATAAAAAAATTAAAAAAACATTAAAAACAAAAAATAATAAGAAAAAAAAAATATTAAAAAAATCTCATTTCAAACTTTAAAAAAATTTAAAAACGCAATTTAAATTTATCTACCTTAAAAATTGTTTATTCTTGAGCAGGAGTTTCACCTTCTTGTTGTGTTCTTCCTCCTCTTTTTCCTCCTCTACCTCTTCCTCTTCCTCTTCCACCTCTTCTTTCTCTTTTTTCTTCTTTTTCTTCATTTTCTTCATTTTCTTCTTCTTTAGGTTGTTCTTCAAATTTATGAGTATTAGGAATAATAGAATCAGGTAAACCTAAATATTTTCTTAAATATTCTACTCCTTTTTCAGTTAAGCAATAATAATGCCATTGCCATGAAAAAATTTCTGTAACAAATTTTCTTGATGCTAATGAACGAATTACTAAGAAACAATTTAAATTTGGTATATCTAAATTTTCATTTTTGTTAGCATAGTCTTTTTTAAAACAAAAAACTCCTTCTTTTAAAAGATATGTGTATATTTTTATTTTGTCTTTTGTTGAAACTAAAACCATTTTTTTTTAGATATAAAATGAAATTTATTTAATTTTTAATTATTAATTAATTAAAAAATATTTAAATTTTTTTTTATTATATATAATTTTATTAAGAGTATATTAAATTTTATAAAAATATAATCTATTGATTTCAAAACTATGAATATATATTTATATTATTATTCTTCTTCTTTTTTATTCATTACTGAATCATATAGTTTATATACTTTTTCTGTTGATTTTATATTATCTTCAAGAACTTTAAATAATTTCCTATGATTTTTTTCCATTTTTTGTTTATTTACAATTTCTTCTAATTTTTTCTTTTTATGATAACTTTTTAAAATATTCATTATTGAAATATAATCAAATTCTTTATTTTGTGAAATAAGTCTTTCAAAAAAATCATTAAATTTAACATTAAGTCTTTTATGATCAATTAATTTTTCATTAATATATTTATCAGTGTTTATATTTAATTTCTCATCAAAATCTTTAAAATATTTATTACATTTATTAATCATATCTTCTTCATATTCACTATCACTTTTAAATTGTTTATGAAAACTATCAAAACTTTGATCTGCTTCATTAATATAATTATCTAAATATTTCATAAATTCTTTTCTTCTTCTTATTGGTGGTAATTTTCTTTCTGTTATACAAGAACTAAATGAAGTAGAGTCATTGCTTATTTTATTATTTGAAAAATCATCTTTTGAAGAATTATTAGTTAAAAAAAATATAGGAGTTGAATTTTGATTTTCTATTTTTTTTAAAGTTAATCTTTTTTTATTTAATTCTATTTTTTTTAAAGATAATTTTTTCATTGAAACTGATGTTGGAATCATTTTTTCTTTTGAATATAAATTTTGAAAAGTTGGTTTTCGAGTATATATATTTTTAAATATACTATTTCTAGTTCTTTCATTTCTTTTTTTATGAGTTACAAATTTCTCATAGTCTAATCTTAATACTTCATTTTTTATATCATTTTTATATTCATTTGATAATATTGGGATTCTTAATGAATTTTGTTTAAAATGAATATAATTGAAAAGATGTCTTTTGGAAAAAAGTTTTATTTTATCTTTCATATTTTCTTTTTTCAACATTATTATTTTGTTTGGATTTAAATTATAATTAATTAATTATATTATTATATAATCAATAATTAAAAATTAATTAATTAAATAAAAAGTTAGAAATAAAAATGATTAAATTAATCAAATTATTATGATTAAGAATGGTTGTTTTTATTATTATATCATCATAATTAATATAAAATAATGAAAGAATGAGAAATATAAACATAATAATTAAAAAGAATATTTTTTTAAAATAAGACATTTTCTTTAAATAAAAGCACATAATCAAATAAAAACATAAAAAAAGTAAAAATAAATAAAATTAAAATTTTTAAAAGAGTTGAATCAAAAAAAAAATAATGTTCAAAATTATAGTGAAAAAAAATAATACATTTTAGACAATAATAAATCTATTTCCAAAGGAGAAAAAATATTAGGAGTAAATCCAATATTATTTTTAGACAATTTAATTTCAATTTATATAATAAATAAAAATTAATGGAAAATATAATAGATAAAAGTAAATTAATTTCAAATGAAAAAATATAATAATTACAATTAATAAAATATTCATATATAAAATTATTTAATATTTTAATTAACACTTTCTCTTAAAATATTTTCCAAAGTAGAATTTATTAATCTTAAAGTAGAAAAAACTTCTTTAAATCCATAAGAACCCCCAAAAGAAATTATACTCCAAGGAATAAATTCTTTCACTAGTAAAACACAAAAAAAAGGATTTTTCCAATTTAATAAATAACCTGGAAAAAAAATAGCACAAATAATATAAAATAAGCAGATTAATCTTATAATAGATATTTTATAATCAGTATGATTCCATTGAGCTCCTTTAGTTATAGATATTCTTTCTATTAAAGAAGTATTACTTGAATTACTTGAAAAACTACTTTCATTACTTGAATTTTCATTTTCAAAATTAAATTGAGCCCAATTATTATATTTATCACAACATATATATTCTAATTCATAATTAAATCCTAAAAATAAAAAAAAAATTGAGTAAAAGGGAATTGATTTTATAAAAGAATTTTTTGAATACATTAATGTGTCATCTTTAGGAATATTTGTTATTTTATTTTGTATTTTTAACTTTTCTAATATTATATTTTCATCTTTATATGTTAAATAATATAAGATGATTTCACTTGAAAAAAGATAAATTGATATCATTATTATTTTTTCTATTCTTATTCTTGTTATCATATAAAATTGGTTATTATCCGAAAAGTTAATTTTCAGGATTTTATAAAGAAAATAATATATTGAAAAGGAAAAGTAAAAAGAAAAAATTATTTCATTTAATGATATAAAACATAAAATAAATTCATTAATACATAATAAAGTAATATACAAACAATAAATTGAAAAAATTAAAATTTTTATATTTAACTTTCTATTTGGCATTTTTCTTGTTAATATTTTAAAAACAATATAAAAATAAATAGGTGAATAAAGTAAATAATCAGAAGGAAAAGAAAAAGTATATTTCTCTAAATAAAAATAATTAATTTTTTCATCATAATAAAGAGGATAAATTATTGAAATTAATTGTAAAAAACTTGTAAATAATTTAGAAATTAAAATAATAATATAAAGCATAAAAGATTTGTAAGTATTAAAATAATTGTAAATAATAATGAGCATAATATATGAAATATATTCTTTATTAATAAATTTATAAAAAAATATATTTGCTTTAATAAACAAATTGCTGTTAATATAACAATGTAAAAAAATATGAATTTTTATTGAGAGAGAATAAATTATATTATAAAATAGACAAAAGAAAATTAGAAATATTACATTCATGATAAAAAAAATAAAAAGACTTTTCTGTGATTTTATTAAATTGTTTGAGTTTGTGTATCGAATATTCATTTTTTAGAGAAAAAACAATTAATTTTATAATTTAAAATTAATAAAATTAATTTCAAATATACTATAAATTTTATATTTAATGTTTAAGAAATTGAGATAATTGATTTTCATAAGGGTTATTTTCTATTTCTCTACTAGTTCTTTCTAAAGTTAAATTTGGTTTATAAATATGAGGATAATATTTTTGTTCAACTTTTAAATTATTATAATATTTTTTTAGATTATCTATTTTTGGTTGTTCACCAATTATGTTATTTGAAAGAGAATAATAATTATTTCTCGAATTTTTATTTTCAATATTATTAAAAATTTTAGAATAATCATCTTCAGTTTGTGTAAAATTTTCAGTCATTATTCTTTCATTTTTTAAATTATATAAATCTTGATTTCTTTTATCAAAATTATTGTAATCATTTACATCAATATGATTATTAATATAATTAATATTATTTTCACTTTTAGAATAATTAAGATTATCATTCCTACTAACAATATTTTCATTTATAACATTAATATTATTATTATTAATATTTTCCTCAACTTCTTCAATAACTTTTGAATTATTTAAACTATTATCACTTTCATCTTTAAAACTATTATTTTTACTATCACTATAATTTAAATTATTATTCCTTTTATCAAAAATATTATTATAACTAGCATATCTTTTATTTTCCTTATTTCTTAATTCTTTTTCTTCTCTAACTCCAGGATATTGATAATTAGGGACTAAAGGATTAGTCATTCTAGCACTTCTAATACCATGTTTCCTAGTTCCAGATTGAGGACCAACAATATTTTCAGCAATATAAACTAAAGGTCTATTATATTTTAATTGAAATTTATTTAAAATAGATTTAGTATTTGGTTGAGCATATTCAATATCATCTGTTTTATTTCCTTTACCATCTTTCTCAGTATTATATTTAGAAAAAACAACTGGTTTATTTCCTTCTATTTCACCATAAGTATAAGATTCACCATTTAAATAATTTAATGTATATATAGGATCTAATGGACTTATTTTTCTTTTTGAAAATGGTTTTTTAACATAAACATCTCTATAATCTAAATAATTATAATTTTTCCCTTGTCTATTTTTTAATCTTCTCGAAATGAAATCATCATCAACTTTTTCATTAAAAATATTAATATTATCATGTGTTTCATATTTATAATAATTTTTAGTTTGAGCACCTTCAATATCACTTATATCAAGAGTATTTCTAATAAATTTTTGATTAAATTCATATTTAGGTTCTTCATAAGAAGGTAATTTATATTGAGGATCTAAAGGATTTAAATGTCTATCATTTTGAAAAACATGATGTCCTCTTGGAATAGAAAATTCAATATCTCTATTTGAATAAATAAAATCAGGTTTATTAGTTTTTTTAAATAATTTAGTAGGAGTACTTTTTTCAATATCTAAATTAGTATTATTAAATTCAGGCTTATTAATATATAATGATGCTCTTCTTGGTATTGTTCCTGGAATATCTAAATTATAATTATTTAATGAATAATCTCTTTTTGTGTCTAATTGTTTAAATTTTCTTTTTCTAAAATCTCTTGAATCTAAATTTCTTCTTGCTATTATATCATCATGATTTAATGAAGGATAATTAAAATCATTATAATAATCATATTCTGTTAATAATCTTTGTTCTGGTAAATTTTGTGAAACTGATATTGACATTTTTTTAATTTAATTTTTATTACATTTTTTACCGATTGCATAAAAATATTAATTATAATTAATAAAAGATATATGTAAAAATATTATAAAAAGAAAAAATTCAATTTTTTTAAATAAAAAAATCATAAAAAGAAAAATAAAAAAAATAAAACATTAATTTCTTTTTTAAAACAAATAATTTTTTCTTTTCAAAAATCTTTCTTTTCTAAAAGAAGTAATTAATCCTTTTTCAAATTGCTCAATTTCATTTTTTAAATCAGGTCTTAAAAAAGAAAAGTTTGAATTATTTGTATTATTTCTACTACTAACACTTTTAAAACCTTTTTGAATTCTATGACTAGGAGGAGGACTAATAGAAACAACATAATTTAATTTTGAAGGATTAATTAATTCATTTTTCTCAAAATTATATAAAGGCATTTCTGGTTTAAAAGTAATTGTTGGTCTATTTATATATCCATTTTCAGAATAAGTTTCTGTTTTTAAAGTTTTATTTAAGTTTATTAAATTATTGCGAACTTTATTATCTGATGATAAAGGAGTTTTTAATGATTTATTTAATAATGATGAATTTCTAAATGAATTTGATGATTCTTTGTAAAAAGATGGTAATGATGATAAGGAATCTAAAGTCTTTATTGTTGACATTGTTTTTTTTTTTTATTTTTTTTAATTTTTTTTATTATTTTTTTTATTTTTTTTTGGTTTTATTTATTTGTTTTTAATTTTTTGGTTTTTTAAATGCGAATTAAATTAATTTTTTTATATTATATTAAATTTTTTTTTCATTTAAAATAAATTTAATTTTACTTTTAATAGATTTAATGTCTGATAATTTAAACACAGAAGAAAAAAATGAAGAAGAAACAAAGAGAATAAATATTTTAGAAACAAAATTAAATATTAGTGATAAAAATAGAGAATTTTATGATATTCATGATGAACAAATTAGAGAAGATTCAGAAATAATAGATAATTCAATAATAAGTGAAAGAATAATTAGTTCTCAAATAATTGAAAATGTTGAAAAAGATAATATATTAGAAGAACCAGAAATAACAAATCGTCAAATTGAAAAAAATATAGAATTTCAAAATAATATTTTAAATACTAAATTTAATGATAATACTTTTTTTATTCATTGTAGAAATTGTATGAAAATTATTTCTATTGAAGAAAGTAAGTATAAATTTTAATAATTAGAAAAGATTATTTATGAGAAAAAAAAGTTTATTAAAATCAGTGTTAATAATAGTATTTTTAATATAATGAAAATTCATTCCAAAAATTCTATTTTAATAAAAAATGGAAAAGATAATGAAAATCAAATTTTAAATTATGATTATTTAAAATGTATTAAATGTAAATTACTTATAGGATGTTTAATTGATGATAATTTTTATTTTTTAAAATCGAAAATTAAAGTAAAAAAAGAAAAAGAAATTTCATGTAATTTAATTTCTTTAAAAGAAGATTTATTAAATATATTTAATAATAAATTATCTGATATTTTAAAAAAAACAAATATTAATTTTTCAATTTATAAAAATCAAATATTTAAAAATTCATTAGATAAATTTTCTTCTTATAAAAAAAAACAATTTGATATAACATTTATAATACATAAAATTGAAGGAAGAGTTTTTTTATTAGGAAATAATGGTTATTATAATAAAATAATAGAAGTATTAAATTTAAAATACACAAATAATATTTTTTTTATTCTTTTAGTTAAAGAATACAATGAAATAGAAAATAATAAAATGATACAAGAATTAATAATAAATGGAGGAGAAAAAGAATTAAAATCATTTTATGATAAAAATAAAATAATGTTTTTAGATAATTATGATTTAGAAAATAATATTAAAAAAAATGAACATTTATTCATAAATTTATTTGAAGATTTATTTTATGATTTACCTATATTATTAAAAGAAGAAATAGATGAAAAATGTGAAGTAGAAAAAGAAGAACAATATATAAAAGATAAAAACTCAATAGATGATTTAGTAAATTATATTTCAAACGGAGGACAAAATAACTTTTTTGGAAAATGCTTTAATTAATTTTTCAATGAAAAATATAATATATAAAATTTATAACAATAATATAATATAACCGAAATTAATTTATATTTAAAAATCCAAAAAAAAATTCAAAAAAAAATTTTTAATTATATTTCAGTAATATAAATAAATATTAATAAATTAAAATGTCAAAAAATAATGAAGAAATAAAACCAAAAAGATCTTCTTTAAAAAATTCAGAACGTTTAAATCCAAATGAAATTATGGCATATTCAAAGAAAAGAAATAGTGTAAGTTGGAAACTTAATTCAAATTTAAATTTTGATGAAGTTAAAGCAAAATTTAATATTAAAGAAAAAAAAGAAGAAAATGAACATGATAAACAATTTAAAGAAGCTAGAAGAAAAAGTATAAAAAATGAATTTTCACTGGCTAAAGAATTATTAAAAAATAATAAAGAAATTTTAGAAATTGAAAATGAAGAAGGTGATGAAATTAAAGAAAATACTCATAGAAATGAACATATTAAAAATGATAGTGATAGTGAAGAAGTAGGATAAATATATATATTTTTAATTTTTTTTTTGTGAAAAAAAAAGTGTTTTCTCAAAAAACAATTTTTAATATTTATTTTTAATTTAAAATATCATTATTTAAATACTATATATTTTAAAATATAAGTTAATAATAACATAAAATGTTATTTATAATTATCAAATAAATTTAGTAATAATTGATTATTTTTAAATGATGATATTAAATTTATTAATCTTGTAAATCACAATTAGAAAATAATTCCGATGCTTGAGAATCAATTATTTCAAGTTTATTTTTAATTGTTTTTTTTTCTTCTTCTCCATAAATTTCAATTTTATTTTCCTTAATTAATATATTAACTAATTTATCAATATCATTTATAGAATACATAAATAATTTAGAATAATTTTCCAAATTTTTACATTCATTATAAAATGAATTAGACATATTAAATTTAAAACATTCTTCAAAATTAATAAAATCTTTAATTTTTTTTCCTTTTTTCCAAAGTGAAAACCTTGAAGAATTTTTAAACAAAATTTTTCCAAAACCATTCATTTTATTATTTTTCCAAAAACCAATATAAACTTTTTTATCTGAATTTTTTAAAAAATTCCAAATAAAAATTCCAAAACCTTCTTTTTTATCTTTAATAAAAAATCCAATATAAATATGATTACTATCATGAATAAATTCTCCATAACCATTAAATTTATTATTTTTAAATTCTCCTCGATAAATTTTATTAGAATTAAAAACATAAATTCCATAACCGTTAATAGCATTATTTTCCCATTCTCCTTTATAATAACTTTTATCAGGCCAAAAATAACTTCCAATACCATGTTTTTTCCCATTTAAATATTCACCTTTATAAAAAGAATTATCATCCCAAATTTCAATTCCAATTTTGATTTGAATATCATTTTCCCATATACCTTCATAAATAGTATTTTTTGAATTATTATAAATTCCATAACCATTTGCTTTATTATTTTCAAATTCTCCTATATATGAAGTTTTATTTTTATAATTTCTAAAATTACCAAAAGAATTAAATTTTAAATCTTCATCAAAATAACCTACATATTTAATTGAGTTATTTGTTGATTTATAAATACCAAAATTTCTACTTGAATCTATTATATAACATGAGTTTTCTTTTACATTTTTTGGAATATATTTTATTATATTGTTTGGACTTGATAATTGAGAATTTCCTATTAACCTTTTATTTGTTATATGACCTGTACTTACATTTGATAATGATGAATTTATTTTATTTCGGGAATTTTTTTTTTTAGTTTTTTTATTGTTATTTATTAATAAATGACAAATTTCTTTTGGAAGTTGAATATCTTTATTTTTTAATATTACTGTTTCATTATTATTGTGATTTACGTTTAGTGTACTTATATTACAATAAGTTCTTTTATTTTCACACCCTGAACAAGTGTTACCAAAATTAATTCCCATTATAATTAATTTATTTTAAAATATAAATATTAAATATAATATGAATATGAAAAAATTATAAGATATTATTCCTAATATCCAAAATTAAATTAAATAAAAAAAATATAAATCATAAATAGAAATTTTTTTAAAAAACTAATTTCTTTAAAATAAAAATTATATCATATAATTTGTACTAGTTCTTTTTTCTCTCATATATCTAGTTTCAAATAAAGTTCTAGAATTACTTCTAATAACTTTAACTGCATCTGAGAAATCAATCTTATTTTTTTCAACAGCTTTTTTAATAAACATTAACAATTCTTCAAGAAATGCTTCTTTAGCAATTAAAGATATTGTTTTAGTATCTGAAATTTGGATAAAATTCATAAAATTTTCTTTTGTTAAACCTTCATTTTGTCTACTTTGATTATATTGAGTTAATTCCATTATTTTATTATTTAAAGTATTTATATCATTTTGACAATTATTAAAAATAGCTCCTTGATTATTCATAAAATTATCAATTTTATCATTCGCAATTTTAAATTCATTCTGATAATTTTTTAACTTAGTTTCTTGTTGACTTAATTTATTTTTTTCTTCTTTAATTTTCTGTAAATTTTTTTCAATGAAATGATTTATAATAATTTTCTTTATTTGCTCTTCAGGAGGATCATTTTGATAAATATTGTTATTACTATTATAAATTTGAACATTACTATTTTGTGGAATTACATTATTATTAACAGGATTATTATAAAAATTGGCTCCAGGATTAAAATTATATCCCTGATTAGAAACTTGATTAGCAAGTTGATTAACACCACTGTTTAAAACATTATAAAATGTATTTTGAGGTCTGTTTATCGTATTAGGAGTATTTCTATAAATAGGAAAATTTTTACTAAAGGAATTATAAATTTCAGTTAATATATTTGACATAGGAGTTGAAGCATTCCAATATGACATTGAATTAACTTTAATTTCTTTAGTATTTACATTTATATTTGGATTTTTATTGTTTATTCCACATCCAGCACTAACTTCTAAATATATTAATGGAGGAATATATGGAAAATTCTTAGGTAAATATATTTGAATTGGGGTTTGATATGGTTTTTGTTGTAAGAAAATTTTCATTGGAAACCATACCATTATTATTTTATCTCTATTCCATTGACGAATATATTCTCTAACATCTGAATACCTTAAAGGACTATTCATTAGTTCTTTAATGTTATTGATGATTAAGGATTTCATATTTGGGTCATAGTCACATTGATTTACTTCATTCATTATTCGTAAATCAAGATTGTACATTTCTTTATATATTTTTTTATTTTTTTGATATTTTTTATAAAATTTATTGATTATTTATTTAATTAATTAAATTTAATAATTTAATGTTAAAAATATAAAAATATTAGGGATTATCTAATAATTTATGATTTTTATAAATAGTAAATACTAATTTATATCTAATAATTAGTTTTTATTTATATAAAAAAAAATTAAAATTAAAATATATTACAAAAGTCATTGTTATTTTCTATTTCATTTTTTGTATTATTAACTGTTAATAAATTATTTTTATCAATTCTTTTTAAAATAGATTTAATATCTCTATTCAATTGAAAAATAATAATGTCTCTTTCATTTTCTTTATAAATATATAAATCATTTTTTAAAATATAATCATTAATAGGATAAGAAGAAAACATTTGTAAAGTTAAAAATTCCAATTTATCAAATCCATTATGATTAAAATTTTCTTTTAAATGACTTAACTTTATTTTTTTTAACCATAAATCCAAATTAAAATTTAAATTAGAAGAAATTAATTGTTTTTTTGGTCCAGTAGAACAACAATTATAGCCACAATTTAATTGAATAGAAGATGTTAAAATATCTTCTTTTTCACCAATAATTTCATGAAATTTTAATAATACTTTACTAATTTTTTCAGGAATAATTTCAGAATCAACTTCTAATTTAGTTATTATTCTATAAATATGACCAGGATTATTTATTCCTAATTCTTCAATATCATTAAAAGATATTTTATATTTTCCTTTTTTTAAATCTGAAATGACTTTATCAAAAGAAAAAATTCCTTTTGAAATTATTAATTTATAATAACATAATAAATCAATAGATTTTAAAAATTGATATAAAGAACTTGTATCAACTTCATTAATATCAATATTTTGGTAATTACTACAAATATATTTCATTATATTCTTTGGTTCTGATCCAATAATATTAGAATAAATAATATATTCTACTTCTTCTTTATCATTTATATTACTTATTTTACTTGGAATGGTACTTGAAGTATTATAAGAACTAAATTTATTATGATTATGATAATGATTATATTTATTTGTTACATAATAATGATTATGAATATTATTTTTTTTATTATTTAAATCATATTTCATTTCTTCACTTGGTTTAGTTGAAAATTTTGATAAATTATCTTTTGATGTTTTATTTTGACAATTCTCTGAATATGTTATTAAACTTTTTTTTGATGAAACAAAACTATTAGTATTATTATAAGTGTTATTTATATCTGTTTGAGTATATACATCTTCACATTTAATTCTATTATTTTTTATTGTATTGAATAATTGATTATTTTTATTATTTTGTATTATTGTGTTTGTAAATTCATCTTTCGTATTTGAATTTGAGGAATTTAAATTTGAATTTAAATTATTATTTTCTTTGTTTGAAGAAGAATTACTATTTATCTTTTTTATTGAATATTCTTCACTTATTATCTTTTGTAATTTTGGCGTGAATATATTATTGATTTTATTTTTTTTTGATTCATCATCTGAATCTTCATTATCATTTATTTTTCTTGTGAATGACAAATTTTTCTTCTTTTTAAAATCTGAATTGTCAATAATTTTAACATTTATTTCTATATTCATGTTATTATTTTTTTTTTCGGAATTAAAAGAATTTTTCTTATTCAATCCTTTTTTATTTTTTTTGTATTTATTATTGCTGTCTAAATTATTATTTATTTTATTGTCATTTTTATCATAATTTACATTTATACTTATATTTCTCTTCTCATTTTCTTTATCTTTATTATTTATACTCTCAGTGCTTTTATTATCATTTAAATTATTATTTAAATTAATACTTATATTACCATTCTTATTGTTACTATCACTATTATCATTTACAATTTTATTTATTTTATCTGAATTCTTCTTAATATTGTTATTGTTATTTTTATTATTATTTAAATTATCATCAAAATTTAAATTTTCATCTTGATTCTTATTATTCTTATTTTCATCAATAAAATTCTTATTTTCAATTAAATTAGAGTTCTTACTTTTATTCTCAATAAAAGTTTTATAAGAACTTTTCTCTCCTTCAACCATATTATTTCCTTTCTCATTTATTTCATTAATCTTAACATCACTATTCCCTTTATTTTCACTAGAATTATAATTAACTTTATTATTACTAGATGTTCCATTATCCTTATTGGTATCAATATCATATTCTTGTTCATGTTCTTTAATAACACTATTATCTAAATCATTAAAAGATAATTTTTTCTTAAATCCACTTTCTTCATTATGACTAATAATATTATTATTGTTTAAATTATCTTTTAAATGAATTTTTCCATCATCTAAATTACTACTTCTAATATCTATAATCCCAACTTTAACATTTCCAGGTTCTTGTAAAACAGCTTTACTACTTAATTCAATATTTCTTTTTCCTTTTTCACTAGTAATAGTATTAGTATAAACTTGATTAATAGTCCAATTATTTTTACAAGGAGTATTATATAAATTTTTCCCAGGACTTTTAAATATATCTTCTTTTTGTAATTTCAATTTTTTTAAAGCATTTCTCATTTCTTCACTATTAACATAATCTATAGGTCTTTTCCCACTTTTATCTTTCATTACTAAACTTCCATTATATTGAATTAGCAATAATAAAATAGTAGGATCAACATTACCTTTAATAGCTAAATGAACAGGAGTTTGCTCAAATAATTTAGTCTTTAAATTAGGATTACTTTTATATTTAAGTAATAATTTAACAATTAAAACTTCTTGTTTAACAACAGCTAAATGTAAAGGACTCATTCCATCAATATTACTAATATTAGGGTCACTATTATATTTAAGTAATAATTTAACATGTTCAATTTGATTCATTTCAACACTTTGATATAAAGGAGTTTCACCTAATGAACTTTTAATATTTGGATTTGCTCCATTTTGAATAAGTAATTCTGTTGCTTTTAAATTTCCTGCTATCACTGTTCTATATAATGGCGTCCAACCACATTCATTTGGAGTATTTATTTTTGAAGGTGATTGACAAAATGTTTGAATTATTTTAATTTTTTCAGGAGAAGTTATTTTCTCTTGTGTTATATTTAATTTTTCTAATGTTAATGATGGCATGTGAAGAAGGGAGTCTTTAACGGAAATTTCACCTGACATTTTTTAATTTTTTTTTAAATTTTTTTTAAATTATATATTTTTTTAATGGGAATAAAGGTTAATTATATTATTTTTTTAGTTAATTAAGGTTTAAAAAATTTGAAATAACAGATAATATTTTATTTTTATTTAAAAGTTTTGTTGTTACATTCATTTAAATTTTTATCAAACAAATAAGATATTTAATTATTTAGATTTAAGAAATAATAACGAAGCTTGTTAAAATCGTTTTATTATTTAAAGTGAATTTCTTATTTAATTCACATATACACATAATTTTTATTAATAAATAATATTTTAACATTACTTTTATTGTATTTTTATATCATTACCTTAAGATACAAATATTGTTTGATCATTAATATGTAGTAATTTGACTGGATATAATATTCCACTCAAAATGTGTAGAGTTTGACTTTTGATATTAATTATCTTTACTATAGACAATCTTTGTCTTTTATATAAAATGTGTTTTCCTTTAATAAAGTATAAATTCCTTCAAAGGACGATCAAAAATTCTTAATTATAATCCAATAAAAATGAATTTATCTTTTCAAAATATATGTTTTCAAAAAAAGAAATTTAAAAACTCATCAAATAAAAATTAAAAAAAATAAAAATCAATTAAAACAAAATAATCAAAAACAAATATTAAAAAAAATGGAATCATCAGATTTTGTATTTATCTTTATTCAAGATGAGCTTCCAGTAAGAACAAAAAGAAGAATAGTAATGTTACAAACTGCATTAGATCAATTAAATATAGATAGTAGATCTCCTCATGAAGGAGAAACACCATTAGAATTAATAAAAAAAGGAGATTTCAAACCTCAATTTTTAATAATTAATATCGAACATCCTGAATTAGATCAAATATTAACAGCAATGAAAGATGCATATCCTTCATCTTCAACAATATTATTATATCCTCCTTCAGAATTAGAAAAATTACAAAAAATTCAAGAAAAATATCAAATTAAATATGATATTGAAGGAAATAATATAAATACTTTTAATTTAAATAACTTATTTTTAAAAATGAGAAGTGATAGAGCATTTATGCAAAAAAATCAAAATACTAATCAAAGATATACTTTAATTCAAAGTTTAGGTCATGGTGCTTCTTCTAATGTTGATTTATATTATGATAATGTTTTAAATAGAAAAGTTGCTATTAAAAAAATACAAGTTGAAGGAATGAAAGAAATTGAAGCTGATATGAAAATAAATAAAGAAGTTGAAAA